>JAUMHE010000042.1:2324656-2338376 GCA_032359235.1 Enteromius mattozi | reverse complement strand
ATATAACATTATTATTATTTTATTTATTTTTTAATTTTTTCTTCTCCTAAATGTTCAACCGTCAGGCTTATTTGTGGTTTGCTGGCAGATAAGTATGCACTGCCAGTATCAGAGTGAAGTGTGTAACAATTGGGTTAGTATCTTAAACGTTGTAACATCAGTCATGTGAACAAAATACCAAATTTTGTTAAAACCATGGTTAACCAAGGAACATTTTATAAATTTAGCTAGTTTTGCTTTTAATTGTATCTGTCTGCTCTGCCACCCTTTAAATTCAGACAATAACAATAATCTTTCTCATTCATCCGCTTGAATACAGTTGCAACAGATGCTTAATTGTTGAAATACAGACACATACCGTACACAGTCTTTTTTTTTTTTTTTTTTCCCGTAGCCTTAGGCAAAACCACTCTGATGTATTTGTGGCATTGGTTTTTGTCCTTTTTTAAAGCATGAATCAAACTGGTGTTTGCCTAGCTGGAGTGTTGGCCTTGGGATATATGCTAACTGGCATCTTTGTGTTCCTGTGTATGTGTGTGCGTCTCGGTGTCTGCCTACATTTACTTAACCAGCCCGTTTCCTCTCGCCTGTAGTCTGTGGCTCAGCACATCAAAGGATGTCTCTCTGCAGAGCCTGAGATAACAGCGTAGCATAAACCCTGCTGCTCCGTTAAGCTTTTCCAGAGTCTTTCCACTGCCCTCGGGCGCACCCACTACCTCTTTTGTCTGCCTGAAGCCTTGGGAAAGATGTGCGTGTGTGCGGTGGTGTTTGGCAGGCTGCGCACCCTAGGTAGAGTTTGTGTGGTGCCGGCGTTTGCCAATATTTCCTCCGTCTTATCCAGCGAGAGGCATGTGTGTGCGGGCACGTGTCTGTTTGTTTGCTGACCTGCCAATCCTCTGTTGTCCTCTCCGTCTGGATAGCTGTTGTTCATTCTGCTGTAAGCCAGACTGCTTTGCTGTTTTTCACTCATGTATATACAGAAGATGTTTCTTAGACTAGTGAGCTGCTGTTTTGGGTAACATTTTTGGTCGTCGTAAGAATGTAATATTGTTTGGCACTACAAATAATGCACCTTTTAATGCTTAAAAATACTGTTGAGTGGGAATGTTGACTGTAGTGATTTTATATTTTATTTTTTTATTTTTTTACACTTCTATAGCATTTTATATATCTTAGTTAATGTTAAGTTCAACAATGCATTATTAAAAACACAAGTTGTCTTTCTCTCTTCTAATCAACTTAAGCAATCTCTTAATATTATTTTTTCATCTTTTGTAAAGTTATGTTTGTTTTAATGCACCACTGTAGATGTTTGCCCAACTAAGACCACTTCTGCTTCTGAGAAACCTTGTGAAAAGGGTCTGTTGATATCAAGAATTGTGAAATTGTATCGATTTTCAACTACTGAGATTTTGGTATTGTATCAACACTATGTAGGGAACTCACTAGGCTTTGAGACAGTGTCCTGGCGTAGACTTTTGTCCACTCTTTAGGGTAACAGGACATTTCATTACTAGTGTAATTTTTAAAAGTGGATGTAAGGGACTTTTTGACATGTTAATGGCTGAACTTCCCCCACACGCCTCTTTGTTCCTGGAGCCATTATGTTTTGCTGATCTTTTTCTTTTGAGAGCTCTGGCCAGTGTCTCATCCTTCAGTCCTGGTCACTGTGAAGGGGAAACAACACCATTGTGGGGGATGTACGTGGCCTGGTATATAAGACTCATGTTCGTTTTGCTTGTAACCGCAGCACCTTTACAGCATCACTCACTGCTGCAGTATAAAGGTCACTCACTGTGTATTTTCCACTGGATGCCATTATTTTAAAACATTATGCCATTTATTTTTCTTGAACTGAAGATGTTGGAAACATATGCAGGCAGAAATAATTGCTAAGCATAACGTTTCACAATGCATTTAACATCCCTAATGCGCCGTGGATTTGAGGGAATTGGTATTCAGTGGGAAATGTTGGCTGATATTTTACCCATTCCTGTTTCATTGAATGTAAATATGTTAGGCTATGGTATTACGGTTTAAATATTTTCCACACCAACTTGGCTACATCAGCATAAAACATTCAGTAAGGGAAAAAGGTAATGTTAATAGAGCCTACATATTTGTATTGTCCACCACTGTGTCCACAAATGAACAGCATTGACCAAGGATTTTTAGTAATGCAGTAAATAATTTTTCATTCTTTGTTTCTCTACATAGTGGACAGTTGCATACTAAAAGTCTACAGAATGCCATCTGTTAATGTTAAACTATATAAAACTTATGAAATTTTTGTATATCTAAAATGCTTGCTGATTTGTACTCCATTTGATACCATAGTTTTCCACCAAGCAGAATGAAAGATGCTGAAAATAAATATAAATAAATATATATATATATAATTGTTTTTTTTTAAAAAACACCTGTTGTGCTCTGGACAGGATAATAAAAATCTGGCACCTGTATGCACACTGTGGTTACCATAGCAACCAGACCCCTAACAGTTGGCATGTTCTTGATTTCCTGTGAGACTTCACAGCTTTGTAATCAACATGGGAATCTGTGGTACCTTTACCTCTCCAGTGTGCTTCTCCTGTGTAATCAGACCATTTTCTTGGAGGAAGAAGTGAAGCGCTGTTTTATTAGCACATTGACCAGTTCTAGGCACCATTTGATGACTTTTGTTTGGTAAAAACTTGGGTTAAATTTCTCAGTTTATTAAATGCATAACTTTTATTTTAGATTTGAATCCGTTACTTCAGGTTTCCAGTTCATTTAGAATTTATTTAGATTTAGACAGTTAATCCACACTCACATTTAACATTTTCTTTTCTGTTGAGACTCCAGACTGGAGGCTGTAGGTCCAAGTCAATGGAAGTGCTAGAGATGGATTGCTTCACAGTATTACAATGACCTTATTTAATTGGGATTTGATAGCCTTGGAGGTAATTATAAAGGGCTGTTTGTCTGTTGCTTTAGGGAAGGCTGAGATCTGTCAAATTTCTTGTATGCTTCTCAATAGTTCAGAAACATGGGGAGCAGTAGATCAACAGTGAATGTTGACCTCCCATATCTGTCTGTAATGAAACTAGAAGGTTCTGAAGTATTTGCAAAATAACTCTAATACTGACCTGATGTTTGCTTCTGGTGACTTTCTTTGCAGCCCATCAAAGAGATGAAAAATGCTGTTCTTCTTAATGTTCTCTGGGTGATGTTAAGCTGTTAACTTTAGTTATATGCAGCCACTGAATTTTAACACTTATTTTTCAGCCCATCTCATCTGGAAGGTAGTGACCCTGTCGCTATCGCAGATGATCTTAAAAATTACAATTAAAAGAAAAGAATGTTTAAAATTAAAGAAAAGAACATAACCAGTCTGAATAAATTATGAATAAAAAGAAAATGTTTTAACTATTGAAATGTGCAAGCTTAAAGCTTTCAAAGTTTTGCGCAATAAACAATTTGATTTCTGATATAAAATTTGAGTCCTGAACCACTGCCATAAATCACTCCTTGCACCTTTAATATAGAGCCTACCCAATACTTTTAGCTTCAGTATCATAAATAATGCATGCTGATATTTACTGCTAGGCAAAAAAAATAAAATGTTTTGAGTGAACCTCTCAGACATACGGGAACTAAGGTCCTGCAAATTTGGTAAAATGACTTGCAAAGGCTTGTGCTTTTGTTGTTGGGAGACAATATCTGAAAGCAGAGGCCATCAATCCAGCTTGGGCACTGCTTCAATCTCAACAGACCACTGTAGGGCCAAGATGAGGGATGAAGAGTTTTGGTTGGGCTTGACCACAGGATGTGTAGAAACTCATGAGTGAGACTCTCCAAACTGTCCATTTACATTACGGGTAAGAATTTAATTTAACACTTGGGTGTATGTCTACATCATCTTATTGTTTATCATTGTATGGTTCCTCTCTTTTGTTTCTGAGAAGATACATGGATGGTTTGGAAACCGTTCAAAGATCAGCTTTTCTTTGGAGCACTCGATGTAAATAACCAGAATCTGCAGCATTCAGATCTGTAGATGAGAGTTTTGCTGAATGAATGTTAGTATTAGTTGTACATTAGACATCAGGTTAGTGTCTAGACCGCAGACAGTAGGGTTTGCAGTGTCTATTCCCACAGTTCTCTTTTCCCAATCAGGACCATGTTGGACAATGAGCACCAGTGTGTGTCCAGTGATCTGGGGAGGGTTCTCAAAAAGCTTCTCGTCTGACCGTTCTACCTTTCCTCAGAGGACTGAAAGAAACCCCTGTTCTCCTGTAGAGAGGGAGAGAGACAGAGAGATTCGGAGGAGACTGTCTGACTTTGAAAGGTGCTTCGTCAGGAAATGAGTGTCTTAAGATTGAGACAGACAGGGAGGGCAACAGCAAACACATCTCTGTTCCAAAACCAAGTGAAGTGGCATGCAGCTCAAAGCGTTCTTCGGATTTTAACCATAAAGTTTGTTCAGTTTGTATACAAAGTGCCAACATTGATCATTTATCTCACAGTCAAAGAATTAAAAGAAATGGAGAAACAAACTATTTATGACCACAACAACATGCCAAACTTGACCAAGTCTATGTGAGGGTTATAAAAACACAAAAATCGATTGGTCAGTCATAATGCAGACACTGAAGACCTCACTTTCTTGACTGACTATGTTTGCGACTGTTTGTTTAGTATATGCACACTTTAGTGGTCACATCTGAACTTAAGTTTACTTTGGGCTAGCAGGTAATGACCTTCTTAGACAGCATCCTGAATGATAGAACCTAAACATGGCCTGCACTCTTAACACTATTATGGTGTTTTTCCACTGCATGGTGTGGAACAGTACGGTTTGGTATGGTTCACATTTGAGGGGTTTCCACTGGGAACAGTACATGTGGTGTGTCTGTGTTTTTAGTACCACCTCGGCTGAGGTTCAAAGCGTACCGTACAATTACCAAAACGTGACGTGTACACTCTGCTAAACACTGATTGGCCTGAAAGAATCGTCACCATCTGCGTCACTGAACTTGCATGAGACACACACACAGACCCGCTAGATTTTAAATCAGCACAGCTAGCGAAAGAACGAACGCAACTATTATGAACGAGGGCACCTTCTTTTAACAACCAAAAAATGTTTTGTGGTCTGTTAGGAAGTACAGACGTTCCTCTCGTTGATAGTCGTAAAGCGGATTGAGCAAGAGCTTGATGGGCGTCGCTGAATAAAAGCGTTTTCTAGGAGTCACGGCAGTAGAGGCGGCGAGACCGTAATGACATGTGAATAATTCTGCCCACTCTAAAGTGGTACTAAACTGTAGTGGAAACACAAATCGAACAGAGCTGGGCCGTGCTGTACTGAACCGTGGCGAGTCGTACCGCGCAGTGGAAAAGCGTCATTAGAGACCTGGCTAATGTGGGCATCACGGTAGTTACTTTTTACATTTATAAGCTTAATTAACATGCTGGTTAAAAAAAAAAAAAAAAGACAATCTGTCTCAGCGTGTTATTGTTAACAGCCCAGACAGTTGAAGGATCTGCAGTTTCTCTTTGCAACAGCTAAGAACGACCAACAGTTTTGAGTTTATCAGTGGCAGTTAGTGAGATGGACTGTTTCTCATCTCCAGTTCATTTTGAAAAACTGAAAAGCTTTTGTTCTAGCTTGACCTGGTCTCAACTGTTTTTCAAATTCTGGGAAAAAAAAATAAAATTGTGTTTGGGGTATTTATTTCTCTCAGAAAATTGCTGTTGTCATCAATTTGCATCATAGCGTGTCAATGAGTTGAACTGAAGAGTCCTTTCAGTCCAGTTGTGAATGAATCTTTTAGAACGGCTTTGTGAACTAAATCAAACAGTTAGGCTAATTGAAAACGTCAGACCCAGAAGAACAATCATGAGCTGGACAACTCTACCTCTACCTGAAAGACAAACTACAGTGACATTGGTATGAGTAATGAGACAATTTTTATTTCTGGATGAACGTCAAGCTGATACATGGTCACTTTACATCAAATGTTGGGAGCAGACAGTGCAATTTCCCTGCAATCAGCCTAGGAGTTGCTCAAGCTTTCTTCCATTTTACCTGTCTTATTTATCCGAACAAATTTCTGTGAGCACTCTCATCTTTGCCTCCTTTTTGTGTGCTTATTGCTGCTTCAGCCCAGCTCACTCTCAAGATTGTTTAAACTCAGAAGACACTGTCTTGAATTTCAGCCACAGAAATTGCTCTCCCCCACACCGGTGGAAATGCAATATAGAACCCCCCTCCTCCCCTTTCACTCTCTCCGTCTCCACTTAGAGTTTGGGGGGAATTGATGACTAGCTGTTGATGGATTTAAGGACAATGCAGGCTTTCCATTTTTGCGACTGGCTCTGAGCTGTACACTGGGACTACCTCTTTTGAGCATGCTGCCATAGGTTGTAGTCTGAACTTTTTTTTTTTTTTTTCTCATGGCTATAAATTTAAAGTGGTAATTGGTTTATTGCAGTTTTTTAAATGTTTGTTGAATTGGCAACACTACTTGTCTTACTCATTTATTCATAAATACACATTGACTGAAATATATCTTTTGAGCATGGTTTCCAATTTCTGAATATTTTTTTGTTGGCATTAACTCAAAAATATCCTGATATAAATGTAAAAAAAAAAATAATAATAATAATTTGAAAGGAAAATCTGAAGTATTTGGCAAAATACTGCTTTCTTGTATGTCACATGAAACTAGAATCTCATAAAACAGGAAATATCATAGAAAGAACCAAGGTCAGTATTTGTCACAGACTATCACAATTTCACATTTTATAACAAATGTTGAGGTTCAAGTTATAAAATTTTGTGCTGTAATGCTTATGTATAGGTAGCTTTGGATATTTTGAATTTTTTTATATTTTTATTTTAAGAGAAAACATGCATCGAAGGTGTAAGGTTAACGTTTTTGACATTTTCCCCTAAAAAAATTTAAATCATCATCGTAAACGAGAAATTATATTTTTACAGTGTCTATAGAAAAAATAGAAATCAAATACGAAACATGAATGTAGATAAGCAGTAAACAATTTTTATTTATTTATTTTTTACTATTTAATGTACAAAAGCATAAAAAAGAACTTTATGGCTTTTTCTGCAGACTGATCTGATTTATGGAATCCATAAAATTCTCATTGACAGACTGACTGTTGTTAGCGTACAAATAGTTTGTTGCTTTTGTTTGTCCCATAAATCTTGTTAAACCCTAAAATGCATTAACTCACATGAATACAAAACAAGAGCTGAAATGTGGACTCCATGTCATTTAACCAGTGTGTTTGAAACATGGTATGTGTAGGTGTCGAAGTGTATCATATGTTATTAAGTGCAGGCGTTTGCTACTGTGCACCTGGTTCCTGTTTGCCCACAGTCTGTGCAGGGAAAACAGACGGCAGAGTCTGTTTATTCATTTTCTCAGATCTAATGAAGACAAATGCCTTTTTGAGACTGCTGGCCCATCTGGATGGCGATCATCTCAGAGGAGGGAGATGATAAGATTAGCTGGAGAATAAGAGACATGCTCTTTCTCTGCTCCCCATCTTCCCGAATTCAACCTTTTCGTCTCATGTCTGACTTTTGCTTTACTTCTCTTATGTATCTCCCTCAAAGGCCTGACAGAATGAATGAAAATTTCTCCCAGAGATGTGTGGGGCACTTACAATAACAGTACAGTGGTAAAAACATCTAAACCTCTCCCAGCCGTACAGCCATATGTTTACCAGACTTTTTTTTTCTCTCAATGGGCTCTTTTTAGTCTGTCGTTTGGCAGGGGCTTGAAATAAGAGATAGTCCAGTGGAAATGGTCCATGTTATCTGCTCAGTCTATTACTTAATGTACTTCTGTGGCCTGTTAACTCTGATCTTGAAGAAGATATTGCTTTGATGAACTCAACCAACCTTTTCTAGTTAGAGGCAGTTAATGAAATGTGATTGGTTGGATGTTGATGTCGTTTGAGGTCTGAGATTGGCTCTTAAATATACTGTTTCAGATGGTGTTATGAGTTTTTCCCATTAGAATTATTATTTTGTTTTTCTTCCTCTAAGGACTTTTTTGCAGTATTGGATGGCTTGAATGTTGTCCCTTTTTGAGTTTTTAGTAAAAGCTTTGCTTTTAAAATAACTCAACTCATCTTGTCTCCACTCAGGGTTTATGTTGTATCCTGAAAGCTGGCGAGAAACAACTTTATTTTGGTTGAGGTGTCAAACTATTAGGCTGTTTTAGCTAAAATCTCACCCTCTTCTGTCAGTGGTCTGTCACACTCTCAGATTCAAAGTTAGGGTTCCCATTGAAAATGTTAAGGAATTTTAACATTTGTGATTTTCAAGGCATGTTTTGGTACTTGGTACTTGCGATACAATTTGAAATATTCTCTAAAAATAGTGTCTTTATATTCCATGTGAAGTTTTTTTAAATCAATGTTTGTAATTAATAAATTCAGACAACACTGAAGTAATTTTAAAAGATTTCTAATCAGGCATTACACACAGAACCTTTCAAATTCCTTTAGCCAGTGAAATCACTGTGGGGTACCTGGGTGGACTCAATGGGTCTCATTCACTAATAATTGCGTACGTTTTTCGTATTTATACGTACATTTGAACTTCTCACGAATACTTCCGCCTAATTCACAAACGTGTGTGCGCACGTAAGTTTGTTCTTCTGTTAGTGAATTTGGAGTGTTCTAAATAAGCGCCCGCGTGCACAAGGTTAGTCATTTGCATAAAACATGCCCAAACCAGCTCCATATAAGGGCTTTCTGTAAAGCGGCGCTCGTCCAGAGAAGAAAATTATGGCACCGAAACAAAAGACAAAGAACTTTAACAAAAATGAACGTAAGGTTTTGCTGTCAGAGGTGGAAGATAGAAAAATGTGCTATTTAAAAGTATATTCGCTTGCATAAACTGAACAGCCATTCGTCACTCTTAGCAAACATATCTGTGCGCTCTAAAGTCGCGCTCTCTCCTAAGAGCTTGCGCAATGTCTTCACGCACCAAGTGTGCCATGCCTCCAAACACAAGATCAGACACAATAATCACTGTTTATATAAGGATAGATCAGGTGATTGTTATTTGGACCTCTATATCTATTTGTATAATTAGACCTCCAATTATACTGTATTATCAATTTTTAATGTCTGTTACTTTTCACCCACCCTGTAAATAACACATCTAATTATATGTAGGGTTCTTTATACATGCTTGTAATTCCCTGGGTGTACATGATTATTGCGTACGTGTGGTATAAGATGTTAAAATTTTTTTTTTGTACATTTAGAATAAATTTTAGTACGGAAGTTTTTTTTCTTTTGTGCGTACGCATGTTTAGTGAATGAGACCCAATGGATAGAGTTGTTGTTTATGCCATTGTGCACAAACTCCCACTGATTCTCCAATTATGTGAATGAGTTAAAATCAGATAATGAAAACCTTACCGTATTCTGTTCATTTAATAATAATTGCCGCACTGAGTGAGTTATCTGGTCAACAAACCTCATGAGGAAAGACTGTTTCTGTTTGATATACAGAGTGATGCTGTGGATTACATCGAGTTATGTACATTTGAACTATGATGGATTATATTATTAGAGTTTCGCCGCAAGGGAGAAGTTGTATCATCTTTGGAATTCCTCCCTCCCTCTTTTGTGTCTCTCACTTTGTTCTACATTTTTTTTCTCTGTAACTGGAGTAGACGCTCACTGGCCCAGTCCGTCGCTATCTGAACCTGAACACGCTGTAACCTGAGCCTAGCCGTGGCTCTCTGCGGTGGGCCTCACGGTGGAGCTGTGCCATGGGCCACATTGCTTGACTTTATATAATTACACACTGTCAAGTCTAGCCTGCTCCTAATAAAAGCACGTCTACTGTGCTGATTTCAGATCAGGTACCCCACCCAAACCCAACCAACAATCTTATGAGAAAAACATGCCCCGGATGCCTTGAACCACAGCACCAACACCTCTGTGAAGAGCAGCAGGACAGGCGGAGGAAACGAGCACATTCCTGCTATGATTTATGAATGCTTTTTTTTCTTCTTGCGTCTCCTGATTCACTTCCAGGTGCAGCCGTGCCAACACTCCTCCTGTGCTTCTGATCTGAGAACAAGTGACACCTTGTCAGACAGATGGTATTGTGTGATTTTTAAAAATTATTGTAAAGGAATTTGCCTTTCATGTCTCACACTATGATACTTGGCCTTTTCTTGTGTAATTAAAAAGCACTTGTGCTTGTAAGTGCAGTTTGTCTTCGTCCACCCTTTGCCTTAGTTTTAAACTAAATTTGGTTGTGTAGGTGTTTTGATTTCTTGTTTCAGAAAGAGATGGGTTTTTTCTTGTGTGCCTCTACAGTTGAATAGTTTGCTTCAGTTTTGTTTTATTTTTGTAGAAGACATGCTTTTGATCTGTGTGGTCTCCAGATGTTGCTTCTAAGTCTTGGCCCAGTGTCTCAAAGCTCACTGTTGAAATTCAACATACCTGCAACGTGTAATGGTTTAATTCTTTTGAAAGTTATACAGTTACTGACCTTTAGCCCAGACCCATTTTTGATTATGAAATTCCTGCCAAACTAAACAGTTTAAAGTTAAGTTGTTAATTTGGTCCAAAACGAACACATGATAAAGTAAATTTGGCCGGTAATTTTTTTAAATAAAGTAATATGTATAATATTTTGGTAATATACTGTTTGAACGGTTACTCCACCCCAAAATGATAATTTTGTCATTAATCACTTACCCCCCACGTCATAAAAGCTTCATCTTCAGAACACAATTTAAGATATTTGAATGAAAACCAGGAGGCATGTGACTGTCCCGTAGAAGCAAAGAAATTGTCAACTTTCCTAGCTCTAATGCTTAAAATATTATTTTGTCCTTTTTAATAGGCTTTGGTAAGGCTTCTCATAACTAGCGTCTCCAAACCTCCACATGGCTTATCAGATCAAATTCTCAACAATCTGAGCCTAGACTTGACGCCCTGTTTAATACCTTCCGCATCCATGCATGTCCTGAGCATCCACACCCCCTCTTCTCCCATTTACGGAAGACTGTGAGAAAATGTCAGATGAAGAAACCCAAGGCTACAGATTTCACACCCTTACAGGAACTCTGTTATGACAGCCCCTTTCCCCATCCCTCTGCTGTACTCACACTACCTGCTAAGGGTTTGTTTGAGTGGAAGACTAATGTGAACTAAACCGAGTTGGATATACAGAGTGTGAAACTGATACTGAGGCAGTTCTGGAAACCTCTCTGCAAGAACAGACACAACAAAGGTTTCGGTAACCATTTGTGAACCAGTTTTCTTCCAAACTCTTGAATATTTCTTTACCCTTCATGACCAGCATTTACACTTAGAACATGTTGATTCTTGAAGTTCCATAAATTGAAGAAATCACTTCAAACTGGCTTGCACACGTGCTTTGAGACCTGGCTCCTGCTATCACATCTGGGTTACTTTTAGGTTTTTGGTGGAGAGAGATGTAAAGTCTTCTCTGGAGAGAAGCACTGTTTCAAGTGTGCTTGACCCAGACACCAAGTTTAGCTTTCTCATTGAGAAACCTAGCTGAAGTGGCAAGGTTGTGATTTGTTTGTGTAGCACTTAATGCTGCTCTTGCACATCTGAATTGCTTTGGCTGGGTATATTCCTAGATGATCTGTAGATTTCAGGGAAATTCAGTCTCAAGTTACTTTTGGGAAACCTACTCCTTAGCTCCTTTTTGCCTGACAATTTTTTTTTATATATATTATTATTATTTAGGTTACAGGAGGATTTAAGTTTCACAGAGCTCATGTCTTAATTAAAAATTGGTGGGAAAGACCAATAACAGTGCCAGTTCATTTGTTCCTCATATTCATCTTATGATCCACCAAATGGAAAATACAAAACACAATCTTTGCATTTGTATTCATTCAACTATGGCAGTGTTGTTCAACTGGAGATTAGTCTAAGAGATGTGTATTGAAGGTGAAATGGCATTCTAAACTAGCTTTTTGTAACCCCCATTTGATCCTCAAGGTGTGTTTTGATCTGGGGTTGTCAGGAGACCAAGTTGGCCCAAATCTCAGATACCTCTTGTACCAGGATTTCAGAGTTCTTGTTGAGGTTCCTCAACAGACAATCTCTCAATGGTGTGAATGGCATAGGTCCTCAGTTTACAGCAACATTATCATGCTAAACTGCTGTCTGTTAGCAGTTGTGTTTAAGAGTGTATTACATAGCTGCTTTCAAGGAACATGACCCTCCTTTGCCCTTTGTCTTTGAGTGGGCATGGGAACATAACATTGCATCACTAGGCCAAGATTAGACGGGTGCTGAGTAACCACTGGAGGAGGGTTCTGTTTGCTTTTTGATTTGCGTTGGCGAAAGTCTCTCTGCATGAAAGTGACGGTGTTTTAGCCATATCGAAATTTGTCACAGCAGATGTCAGTTGTTAGGATTTTGAAGGCTAGCAGGTTTTTTTTTTTTTTTTTTTTTTTTTTTTCGGACATTTGACATTAATTTTGCGCATTTGGCCTTACTCAAAGATTTTGCTGTGTATAGCCAGTTATGAAATTGAGTGTTTATTATTTGGTATCATATTTGAAGAGAAGCCAGCTGTATGCAAGAAAATGGGTCAATTTTTACTTTATCCATAAGCTCCATTTAGAATCGTCAGTGGTTCTTTTTAAATGTTGGAATATTGCAAGCATGTTTGCTCTTGTGTTCTTAATCATAGGAACCAGTGCTAGATCTCAAGCCGTATTTTTGCGATCATGTTCAGGAGTTTCAGTAGAGTTTAATTGTATTTATTTATTCTGTCTGCAGAGGCCCACGCGAACACAGCTTCTGTGGTTATAGAAAGCTTAGATGTTTTACTGAATAGAATTTGATTTAAAATTTTTAAACTGTAAATTTGACATTTATCTTTATAAGTGGTGCTGTCAAACTATTAATCCAAATATACAAATATAAAATAACGCATCCAAAATAAGTTTGTTTACATATGTACATGAGTATGTTTGTGTGTATATATAAATACATGCACATACAGTATATATTTAAAATATTTATGTGTGTAAATGTATATTTTTATTTATTTGATCAGTTACTATTTTTTTATCAGGCATGGGAACTCATGTGGTGCGTATAGAGTTGACTGCAAGTAGGGGTGGGCGATATGGAAAAAGTATCATATCATATCATTTTTTTCTGGGGAAATCGCAATTCACGATTTTAATCCCGGTTCTTTTTCAAGTTGGTTTTTTTAAGACTATTTTGCAAATTACAGAGGTAGGGGTGGGCGATATGGCAAAAATATCACATTACGATTTTTTTCAAAAATATCAGGATTTTATCATGATTCTTTGTCATTGAGTTTACTATTTTGCAAGTTGTCAGAGCAGTACAGACAAACTAATTTGCCTTTTTTATAAAAACAAAGCCTTTCAAGGTAACAAAGTACAAAATAAAGAAGGGCAGATATTTAGGCCAAAATGAGCATAGACAAAAATCAGTCATTTTATCTTTGTTATTCGAATAGATACACATTACAAATAAACATAATATGAATAAAACAAACAGTGCTATTCTTTTTCAGGAAGAGTAGGTGTATTCAGCAGTATTGAATTAACAAACATGAAAGGTGAAACACTATGTACTTATACACTACATACATCATTTACTCACTCTCAGGTCGTTTTAATCTGAATGAGTTTCTTTTTTCTGTTGAACA
>JAUMHE010000042.1:2293394-2305354 GCA_032359235.1 Enteromius mattozi | reverse complement strand
ACTGCTCTCGGGAAACCTAAAATTACTTGAACAGGAAGAGGAGAAAAGCTTTAGAAAATATTATGGATGCACCGATATTGAAATTTGGTGGAGACCTAAATTTAAATAATTAAGTCTTTTCATGCTAGGGTCGATAAGCTGTAGATCAGTTGCTCTTATAATAAAAGCCATGCAATGGTTTATATACATTATCATCTGAAAAAAAAAAAATCATATGTCTTGCATTGATGGAAATCTTGCACTAGCAGTTCATTCTGATTTCACTCAGCCGTCGTCACTAAAACCCTATACAAGCAGTCATATCACTGCTGCAGCTAGCCGTTTTGCTAGCCAGAAGCTTGTGACCTTGTCCTTATTTTGTGAATGAGGACTACTTTCTCCTCAGGGCCATGAGTCATTCTACCACAGTAGAACTGTGTTTACACCTGTCCGTGTCTCTGTCCTTTAGCTGAGTTTACTTCCCTTTTCTATAATGCCTGGAGGCGAGATGGAAGACTTGGACAAAAGAATAGCACATTTATGTGTGAAAAGGTCTTGTGCATTAACCTTGTGATTTTTGGATTGTAAAATCTTTAGCTGTTCAGGTTAAAGTAAACGAAATAATGAAAGACAGACCAGTGGCGCTAACACTGGCACTAAGGTGACGTCTGAAATACCAGCTTAAGCCAGTTCAGTACTAGTGATGACAGCTGGTATTTAATTAACTGAAGGAACAGATTTGACCATTGCTTTTGGTTCATTAATCGTTTCTCATTGTTTGGTTTTGCTTATGTGCCTCCTCTTTCCTTCCCTTCTTTTTTCTTTCTAGTTGTTTGCTACTTTTTTTTCCTCCTCCTTGCTTTCCTTTTTATAATTAATTTTTCTGTCCCTGTCCTTTTCTGTCCTTCCTACATTACGTTCCTTATTTCCTAAATCCTTTTCTCTTCCTTCCCATTTCCTACTTTATATTTTATGGCTTTCTTACTGTATTACTGATTTCTATTTCCTTCCTACTTTACATTTTCCTTGTCCTTTTTTTTCCTTTCTACCTACTATATACTTCTGTCTGCTTCTGCTACATTCCTATTTCCTTTTCTCTTTTCCCTCAAACCATATGTGTTTTTCAGTGGCAGTGCAGTATCTAGATACCTGGATGCTGCCCGGCAGAAATGCTTACTGTAATAAGCATATTTCATGACCGTTATGTTCTATATGGTATGAATATGTGTGTTATAAAGACAATCTGGACCTATAACATCAATCATGTTGTCATTTCTATGTGGTTAAGAGCATCAGTTGAGTTGCTTCAGTTCCATTCACAGCTCTTCTCCAGTGGGCTCATGGGACATTAAAGTGTCCATTGGTTGCACACGTCAGAATCTTTGCAGGAGTAGTAAGTCATTTGAGTACTTTTAGGGTGCTTTTTTTATGTGTAGAATTAAATCTGAAATTATAACATTTTAGAATGTTATAACAAATTCTAATGCTTTCATCTACATGTTGTAGGAAAGTATGCAAATCTTGATCAGCCAAGTACGCATAGGATGATTTATCTGCCTCATATTTCCCACTGTAACTATTTCTTTCTCTTTCCAGCTTTTTATCTCTTCTTTTCTTAATAAACAACTACAGTAACTTGGAACAGAAATCTTTTTAATGCTAGGGTGTATGGTTTCTGCGTAAGCTAATTATGGAGACTTATTGAGGTTTTCCAGTGTGACGCTCATAGCTATTTGTTGTCTGTCGATGGATAGTCGATGTCTTAACTTATTTATGAGAGGAGAGTCTTCAGCCAGTTCTGCCTGGCCACTCAAGGTCAAAGAAATTGTCTATACAAACCATTTTTCTCTAACAATCTTTCATTCTTGCTGAAACTAAACTACAACCCACTAGAAGCACTAAATGAAAGTTTTTCAGCGGGAGATCTGTTTTCCAGCATTTTTGTTTGTCTTTGTATTTGCGTATCTACCAAATAGGCCACTTTGTCTTGTTCTGCTGCTAATGGAACAAGAAGAATTGGAGCAGGTTTGTATGAATGAGTAATTTACAAAACCGGGTAATGGGCTTTTCCCTTTATTTACCTTGGTTCTTATCATAAAGACCCATCCAGGTACCACTGAGGTTAATAAAAATAACCCTCTTTTCTTCCTTTTCCTGTTCGTTCGTAATGTTTCCTGTAACTGAGGTGTCCAAGAGGAGATGGCAGTCTGGCAGCTTTGTAGGAAATGACATCGTAAAACCAATAATACCGCTACTCTCTCCTCCTCCCCTTCACCTCCTTTGCTAACGTTCTCTCTGAGAGGATGTGCCAAAACCCATTTTGGCTTCACCTTCCTCTCAGCACCTTTAGATGTAGATAAATGACCTGCTGCTGAAGTGTACACAGTGGTAATAACTAAAGAAATGATGCACCTCACTCTCTTATCAGACTGCTCGGCTACGCCAAGCTGGCCGCATTTCCCGGGAGCCAAGCCAAATGCTTCTCTTTTTAAGGCAATGCTTCCAGTTTTCCATATCAGCGCGCATGTCTGGAAAGCACTGCTATTATAAACCTTCTGGAGATTTTCCTGTGTCATCGCATAAACTGCTGTATTTATTAGTCATGTTGGTTTTTGCTTCATTTTGAAGCTGTTTTGCTGCAAGAATTTATTTTTTTTTGATAGACTTGTTTGTCTCAAGTCTGTTTCTCTTGTTCTCTTGGAGTGCACTTACAACTGAATTCAAACCAGGCACTTTTGTGGTGGTGAAATACCCAGCTTGAATGATTCAGTTGTTTTCCCAAGTGATTTGAGGGTCAATGACAAATTAGAGTGTCAACAATAAAGTAAAGAGAAAAAAAGTAAAAGTTCAGAAATGTATGTGTCAAAATGTATTTTTTATGGCCATGTTTCATATGGCTTTGATAAACTTTAATATACATTTTTTTTTTCCTTTTTTTTTTTTTCCCCAAGTGAATTAAAAATTCATAAATATTAAGCTTATGCTGAGTTGCACCACATGAGATTTTACAGTCTAAATGACCCTTCTGGTGTCAAAATCTGATTGTCTGATATTTTAAGACACATGTAGACTATAGCACTGTCAGGGTCTACAAGGGTGCTTTTTGCCTCTCTTTATCTCTGCTCAGATGGATTTTGATTGGCTGTGTCACTGTTAGAAAAAAAATATTTTATTATATTTTTTCTTTTTGATTTTTAGTTTCCCCACAAAAAAATATAAAATAAATTTTAGTCCATAAATTAAAACACATCTACATGAGGAGGTATGTTCAAATCATTTAGTGTATGAATTTCATTTTTAAGATTAAATCAATATCTCACACATCAGGGCAAAAATGAGGATCCTGTCATTAACCCTCAAATGTCTGTGTTCATTCTGATAATTCAGCAGCTCTGCGACTCCATGTATCTGCAACTTCTGACCTTCAGTACCCCACTTCACAGAACATAGACTTAATCATCTGTCCTAAAAAAAAAAAATGCAGAAACCTATGGCGAGATGAGAAGCAAGCAGCATCTGTGAAGCGTACTAAACCAAATTACTGTTGTTAAGGCAGTTTTCATACACTTTAACAGTCTCGCCCTCAATGCAAATGAGGCTTAATGTAATCGTGTGTGTGTGTGTGTTGCCAGTTAGATTGCAGTACTGTCACTTGATCACACACTAGTTCAGTTGTGCAGTCTAACAGCACTAATTGTGTTCCAAGTCTAATGCAGTTGCACAGATAGACCAGCATGCAGGACATGAATACTAACAGGCAGTCCAGCACCTTCCAGACACAGAGCGGTCCACTTCACCAGGCACAGCCGCTTTGTGTTTGCATTGAGATGCATCTAACTCTTCGCTAAGTAATTGTTTTTGAGCATGCTAATGAACTAACCAAATTTCAGTTGAATCTCCAGAGATTGCACAGGTTTTCTTATAGAGCTCATCTTGTTCAGTCTCTGTATAGGAAGGGAAATTGAAATGTCTGTTTAAAGTTCATCGCCATATAATTATTTTTCAATTGGATCTTGGCTGATTGTGCTCTCATCTTCCTTGCTACAAAGGAAACGATTCGGTAATCAAAAAGCTAATCTAATCAGATGCTTTAAACAGTTTTAAATTGCCCTGAGATCTCTGGCTTCATATATTTGCTGTGATTTAGACCTTAATCCAGACCTCCCTGGAGGGGAGTTAATGCATAGAACCAATACATGAATAGATGATGGACAGGGTACTCAAGTACTGCTGGATGTTTGCATTAGAGGTACAGAGTTTAACAGGGTATCACGGTTCTGTTTGACCCTGGTGGTAGATGCTGTAACTAAAACATAACATTTGGACTCATCAAGTGTGTTGTTGCTGTTTAAAAAAAAAACAAAACAAAAAAACAAAAAAATACATTCATAATTATCTGTATATAATTATTACATGATTCTTGCTAATATGTTTTGGTGTTTTTTAGTAATTCCTGACTCGACTGATTGATCAGTGTGATTGTCTTCTGAACAAAACAATTTCTGATTTGTAGATTTTTGAAACATGAAATTCAAGATACAGGGCAATTAAGGCTTGTTTACACTTGGAACAATAATTAGTCTATAAAGTTAGCAGTGACTATATTAGTGTCCATCGTTCGGTAAGTGTGCACCGCATTTATACCATTGCTTTAAATGGTCAAGCTCTTTAAAGTTGTGCGCTGTCTGTTTTTTTTGTTGTTTTTTTTTGTATATATATTGTCCATTATGGAAAAACATA
The DNA here is from genome assembly GCA_032359235.1 of Enteromius mattozi. Taxonomy (NCBI): domain Eukaryota; kingdom Metazoa; phylum Chordata; class Actinopteri; order Cypriniformes; family Cyprinidae; genus Enteromius; species Enteromius mattozi. The sequence goes on along the minus strand of JAUMHE010000042.1, from coordinate 2,300,635 downwards.
TTTTGAAAGTTATTCCAATGAAAAGTTATTGTTGAACTGTAGATGTCCCTATTTTTGTAGAATTAAAAAAATTATTTAAACCAGTGATAGTTATCATCCTTGGTCTGAACAGGCCTCAAGAATTCCGTTTTTCCCCCTCAATAACATATTATTACTCAAAATACTAAAATGTCTGTGAATGGAACAGTTATGACAACAGTTAAATTAATTGTACTTTTTAGAGAAACTTTTAGATTATAAATAAGAACTAGGCCGCTTGTTCAAACTTGTTACAAAAATAAACCCTGAGAGTTTAGTGTATCAATTTTTAATTTACAGGAAACTTCTGCATAGTGTTTAGTCTTGTCAGAAAGTAGCTTTATTTGTCGCTGTATTTCTTGTCTATTTCTTTGGTGTTTTATGGTCACAGCACATTTGTGCATTCAGTCTTTTATCACTTACCATCTCTGCCCATCTGTGTGCGCACTCCATTATCTTAATCGGGTCTCTATCAAGCTCACGTGCTCTCACGCTCCTGATTGGATTACACCGCTCATCCCTGCTTTTACTCGCTGTTTTTACTGGCTTCTGTCTCTGTGAAGTAAGCACAAGGTTTAATTTTAAAGGTTTAATAAGGATTTTTTTCCTCTGCTGGCATGGTATTTTAATTGTAGTTTTTTTATAACTTGCTTTATTGAAGTTTCACTAGCCTTAAAACTAAATGGCGCTTACAAAAAACATATTTTACGTCACCTATGAGTGACATTGCAGTACTAGGCCTAAACCTCACTCTCACTGGTGGGGGATCCTCACAGTAACATATTATGGTGTACATCCTGCTGCAGACTTGTGGTATGTGTCTGGAAGCTAAACCCTTATATTCATGCACTTATTTGGCAGTGATGCCCCCTGCTGGCTGTCTGTGGTTGTCAGTGGCTGTATTCATTCTATTGTAACTGTCATTAGAGTTTTGATGGTCAGAATTCTACTTAAATAGTGAATTTGGAGCTGGAATCGGTGTTACACAAGACGACTTGCTCCCAGTGGTGAAGTGAGATTGGTCTGAAATAGCTGTACTGTATATAGAGTATCATAGTGTGTTGTGTTTGAATATTAATATTTTGGAGTCTTTAAGATTAAAATTGTTTTTGAATTATGCTCACCAAGGTGAAAATAAAAATTATATTGTAATAGATTATCACAATTAAATTTTTTCTTTCTTTTTCTGTATCTTAAGACATTTTAATATGTAATATGTTCTTGTAGGCAGAGCTGAATTATCAGAAGCCGTTATTTCAGTCTTTAGTGTCTCATGATTCTTCACTAGATTTACATTTTCTGATTTGGTGCTCAAGAAACATTTCTTATTAATGTTATATTTGTTTTATTTGTTTTGTGGAAACTGTCAAAATGCTCTTTTCTTTTTCTTTTTTCTTTTTTTTTTTTTAAGAGAATAGAGTTTTAAAAACAGAAATCTAGAAATCTAGTGGCCTGTCACTTTTCGCTTTGATGTATCTTTTATAATTTTTAGATTTTAAACATTTTTACGTTTAAACTCCTCACTCCAGTATTTTGAATGGTACTGTGTGTTTGTATTTTTTACAACACACTTGCAATTACAAAAATGTGTTATTTTTATTTTAATTTACTTAGAATCTAGATATTAGCATTTACACACAAATTTAGGTTTTTGGTTAATTGAAATGCAATGGTAAAAACTGGAATACATAACCGTCAGCAGCGATGAAATGTTTGTTTGCATGTGCTGAAGTGATACTGTTGCTGTGGTTTCCGGGCCAAGCCTAGTGTAGATGATCAGCTGCCAAGCAGGAGAGGTGCCCATTGTTTGAGGGATGCTCATATTGCGTCTTTCCAAGCTTAGATGCAAATGTCCATTGTTTTATTTCACAGGCATGAATAAAAGAATGAGTTACCCACTTTCAATGCACTCTGGATGCAAACAGGAGAATGATTTTCTTCTTTTTATACAAGCTGCGTATGTACATGCTTTTTATTGCCTTGTTGTTGTTGTTGGTACTATCCACCTATACTCCTCTCATCCATTTCCTATCTCCATCTCTTTCAGAATGCCAAGTCTTTGTCCTCCTCAGACAGCCTAGCGAAGGTGCAGGAGGTAGCAAGCTGGCTTTTGGAAATGAACCAGGATCTGCTGTCGGGGGGCAGCGGCAGCAGGGCGGCCCAGCAGCAGAGGCAGAGGCCTGGGGCAGCGGGGGCAGGTAACAGCACCTCCGGCCGCACACCTCAGCCCCAGGCGGAGCACATGAACCGGGTGCTGGAGGAGCAGGAACAGGAGCCGCAGCAACAGAGAAGAGAAGCGGGCGAGGAGGAAGAGGGTGGACGAGAGCGGCCAAGGGAGGTGGAGGAGGAGCCATGGCCTTCCGGATGTGAGCCGGTGGAGGAGGGCCGGAGGAGCGAGGTCAACGGAGCCGAGAAGGGCGCCCAGTGGATGTGGGAGCAGGAGCAGCGTCGGCGGCATAGACGGCATCGCGAGGAAGAGGAGGAGAACGAGGAGGAAGAGAATAATAATGCCGGAAGGGAAGGACAGGTCGGAGTGGGACTTCGTTCAGAGGAAGACGACGACCGGCCGGAGGATGAGGAGGATGGCGAGGAGGAAATGGACCAGGATAGCGATGAGTTTGAACATTCAGAAGAGAGTGGGAGGGAAGAGGAGGAGGAGGAGGCTGAAGATGAAGAGGAAGGAGAGGAAGGCCTCCACTCTCCCTCCCTCAGGACCGGTGTGTCGGACCTTAATGATAACACGGACCAGTCCTCTGGACGACAACACCAAAGCTCACCCTCTGTCTGCAAGAATAAGGTAAGCGACTAAATTTAACTACGATCTGGTTTTTAAAATCCAAATGGAATTATTCTTCTGATTGAGTATAATACAGTGAAAAGTGTCTTATCTGGGCAGAAGTTTGTCAGACCTGTGCAATCATGGTGTTTGTCTCCCTCTACTGGCCATTTTTGGCTTTACATCAGATAAGCAATCTCCTTTTTAGACTTGATGTTATCCAGTGATTTAAGGAAAGCTACAACTGTGTCATAGTCCAGACATTTACGTACTTGACTTATTGCGAGGAATATTCTTTTAAATAAGGGTTGGTGTGATAATATGAAATACTGGAATGCATTGAATGTGTTCAGGAGTATCTGGATTCATTTAAAACTAAATTTCTCCTTTAGCTCTGATATTCTGTGATCACTTGGGTGATGGAAGTTCTTTAGCAGGGCCTTTTTTGTGAGCTGAACCCCTTTAACAATTTTTTGAAGTACCTATTTGAGATTAAGTTTGATAATATAACATGTGAAGTGCAAGTAAAGAAATGAGATTTAAACTAAGTGTTTTATGCTAATTTTTTTTTAATTTTTTTTTTTATAAATGTTAAGTTAAAAAAAATCACACACACATATATACAGTATACAAACATATAGAACAGTGCTGCACATTTTGGTCAAAAATGCATTTTGAATTGTAATATAAACACAAACATTTATACGCAATAAAAACTGTTTAAATCTGATTATATAAAAAAAGACAGAAGTATATTACTGGTATACTACACAAAATTTTATTTTTTGCTACTATAACTTAAATAAAAAATAAAATTTAATAAAAATATTCGTAATTAATACATTTTATTTTACACTATGTATTACTGAACTAATATCTCTTGGATTCTTCACTTTCAAATAGTAAACCCTCAAGTTTTATTTGTTACAATTCTGACATTACAAAAAGTGCTGAAGCTTATTTATGAAATGATAGAAGTTTTGTGCACGTGAAAAATTGATCCATACGCAATTCTGCATATAGGTTATCCAAAGCCTTTTACTTTGATAATCACATCTGCACTTTTATTTATTTATTTATTTATTTTTTAAATGTGCAGCCCTTTTAATTTAATTTTAATTTAATTTAATTTGACCCTTTTATTAGTTATTAAATTGTTGGTTACTACTATTAGAAATAGTTACCTAAAAATTAAAATGTTGTAATTTATTTTACACTCATGTCATTCCAAATATGATCTGCTGAACACAAGTTGTGTATTTTCTGTGGGATTTGTGTGGAAAGAGTTGGCAGATCTGGTCTGGGCCTGTCCGTGTTTGAGGGCTCAAACAGCAGGCTTGTATTATTCTGCAAGATGCCTGTTATTACTTGTCATTGACCTCAAAAGGAAAGCGTTAGAGCTTTGTCAGCTGATTGTTCATATATGCTTCCAGTTAGTGAATGTGAACATACTGTCACATTCCTTATCGGTCAAACTCATCTGGATATGGATTTTGTGTTAATGGGGTCAGACGAAAGTGACCTCTTAACCCAGGTTGGTCAGAAGGAAGTGTGGCTTACATACTTGCGTACTAACTTGACTCTTCAGCCAACCAAAATAATCGAGATGTGTATCTGTGGCTCTGCATGGTATGACCTAGGTTTTTGGCCGTTGTGGTAGATCGTTAAATGTAAACATCAGAGACAATAGATGCCAGTACACAAGCGGTTTCCTTCAGATGTTGTGAATCATTGTTAATCAAAAGAGAGAGAGATTGGGTCTGTTTTTGAGAAAAGAGGAAATACAAATGAGCGGAGATGGAGAAGAGAGAGGGGAGGGAATGCAGGAGCACACAGACCCTCCTCATCCTCATGATGTCGACACGCTTGTCAACGCACTGACAGAAGACGACCTGCAAATCTTTTACTGTTTCTGTCTGTGACTGAGCTGAATCTCTCGGAGCTGCCATGGGGAATCGCAGCATGAAGAAGGTCGCTCTGTTACTGGTGAGTGAATCTCCAGAGAACATCTTATCACATCTGTGTGTGGACAGCGTCTCATCCGCCTTTTGAAGCCGCTGTGTGTTTTGGATGAGAACACGGTGTTTATCTGATTGAGGCAGCCACAGCAGGGCTGAAGTTCACAGAACAGTGATGTGTGGACTGTGCCTTTTCAAAAGGATGTGAATGTTTTGTTTTGTGTTTTAAACAAAACCTAGTGAGCTGCAAGTCTAGTAGGGATGGGGCCAAGATGGTTGATTTAGTTGATTTTGCTACGTTTTTTTTGCAGTGGTGATTTAATTAGCCTGTTGACAGTGTGTTGTGCTTTAGTTGGTTCGATGTACATGCGTAAATATTTAAACTAGTATTTTTTTTTTTTTTTTTTTTCACCTAAAAAAAAAAAAGTTTAAGCTTGCAAAGTTTAAACAAAGATTTAGTAGGTGTCTTTTATTATAACGTGTGAACTGAACAAGATGTTTCTAACAAGTAGTTTTGTTGACCTTACTTGGATGTTTAGCATGTTTAAGACTTAAGACAGCTTAAATCATACAAATTATATTTTGCTGGCTTTATTTAAGCTTGTCAATGTTAGTATGCTATCTAATAGTTCATATTTTCACTTCATTAACATTCGTTTGAGATTTGTGTGTAGAGCTACAGTATATTTGTGTTGCTCATTCTAATTATTCAATTTCAAATATTTGGATTTTAAATATATATTTTTGCTGTTTAATATTTTTTCCTCTAGCTTTAAGTGGCTAGTAATGCCCATATAATTCAATTGGCTTTAGGGTTGGACTGATATGTGTTTTTCAGGGCCAATGCTGATACAGATTATTATATTAGATTATTATATCAGATCAAACAGACCAATACCTGATATTTTAATCTAATTTGTATGTCTGGTGTAAAAATGAAAATGAATGTCAAAATTAAGAATAACAAGGTCTCTGACAAAATTGCTTTAAAATTATTTTATCGACAAATGCTAAAGATTGACTTAATATAATCTGCCAGGGTGATAATTGGTCAACCCATGTGAAAATAATGTTATTGCTAAATATTGAGCAATCTTTTAAATGTAATAGACTGCTTGTTACTCATTATGAACAAAACTATTTAAGTTGTAAGTTGTAATATACTGCCTTAATTTTTTAATTTATATTAATTTAATTTAAGTATGTCTTTTGGCTTCTGCTTTTTGTTTTGATCTTACATTGAGTGTTATGGCATTATGATGGCAAGTTGAAAGTAGTTTGACAACATATTTTTTTTATAACCACTTTCTCTTTTGTTGTGGTCGGTCCAGCTGTTATGTAATGAGTCCCCCCAAACCAAGGCTTATTTTAAAGGCGATTAGTTGATTAGTCAACCTCACTGACCAGTCAGTTGTGATTTCATTAAGAAAGTGAATAGGTAATGCTGAACCTTTATAAATGAGGTAATTCTAAAATATTTTCCTTGAGGAAATGTTGTTCCACCGTGTTTTTTCTGGTTTGGAATTATGCATTCAGAGCTTTCTGTAGTATGCTAATGTTGGGCTCTTGAAAAGGCTGTGATAGAAATAAGGTTTTAATGCCAAATTTGTATTCAAAAGCCACATCCTGTAACTGATAGTGTTTGTGTTAAGCTTAGTAATGATTGAATTCCCTCATGCAGTGTAAGACAACAGAATAAAGAACTGAAACGCCGAGTAGAGTGCAGCACATCTGACGTCAGTCCCTGAAGTCAAAGTCTTGACCTCAAGGTTGATTTAGCAGGACTGGAGAAATGAATGTGAAAGCAGTTCCATATACACCAACGTGTATTGGTAGAAGGTGAAGCCTTACTACTTTTTAAGCAAGGAAAATGTTTCCTTGTAACGTACAGTACCAATATTTTTAAAAAAATCCTAGTAGATTGCCTGATTAAAAGTGGATTGTCACTTTGAAAGACTGAAGAATGGTAAGGACTTTTTATTTTTTACTATTTAAAGGACTGTGTAACAAAGTACTGTGATAATGACAGTATCCACATTTGATTAAAACATGCAAAAAATGAAAATAAACTATTTAAATTTTTTTAATGAAAGTGATTTTACTGTCAAACACTAGAGAACTATTAAAAAAATGATTGGCTGTCTTAATTGTATTTTTTGCATAACCAACTCAACACTGTATAGGGTACTAGGGTTTGTTTTGTTAGGTGTATGTTACTGTTTTTTGGTTTAAAAAAAAAATTGTGAAAGCTTGTCTTTGCACTTCGCTTAGCAGGTTAGAAAATGTTTCTAAACACCTGTGAGAACGATTGTTTAAGTTTACTTTTGTAATAAGTTTTGTAATTTTTTATGTGACTATTTTGCATTTTTATTATTATTATATTTGTAATGTTTCATATATATATATATATATATTAGAGAACGACCGATATGGATTTTTTTAGAGCCGATGCCGATTTTTTTCGGCAGCTTTAGCCGATGACCGATATG
>JAUMHE010000042.1:2268283-2286870 GCA_032359235.1 Enteromius mattozi | reverse complement strand
ACATAGACGAATCTGTGGCGGTGCGCCACAGATTAAATTCCGACCGCCACAGATTCAACACCGACCAAAAAAAAAAAATACCGACCGTCACATATTGCTTTTCGTTATTCTTTTGTACGCTATTTAAAACATGCAGCGAATTCGTTCAACTGCATTTCCTTTCCCTGCTCTCTCTTCATCTCCAAATATTTCCAAATATCTCAATATTTCCAAAATTCCCAAGCTTAACTTACCATGGAAATTTACCGGAAATTTTCCGCCCCTTTGCAACCCTAGTCTAAACTACATCGAGTGAAGTGTTAAATAATGAAAGTCTGTGTGGATCTGCCATTGCGTGCTCAATGGGGAGGTCTTGTTCTTCTGGATAAAGGTTGGTATCGTTCATATTTACAGTTTTGATCATTTGACTTCTGTAGAGCTGTCTTCACGCTCGCACACCAATTCGTGTACTCTAAACTCTTCTTCAAGGATCTGAGTGTCATTCACCAGACAGAACTGAAGGAAACTAACACACCCACAACCTCATGCATCTATAATCTGCAGCACTCTGCTGTCTTATTTGAATATTTAGCTTTTTTTATATTCAGTGTCGGGGTTGTTTATATAGGTCTGTGATCTTTCTTTTACCAAAAGATGGTGATTCAACCCTATTCCTGTAATTAAGCAAAAGCCCAAATTTCCCAATTAGATTTTACACCAATATTTAAATGTTCGAATTCATTATTTTAATTGTCTAGTTTATTTATCATGCTAACTTGCTAAGCCAATTTTAAGATCAAATTGTCTGTGTAGCATTTTATGCAATGTAGATTGTCGAAGGTGCTTTACAGTGAAAATAGTGTCAGTAGTGCAAACAAAATTCAGTTGTGCTGTAAAAAAAAAAAGAGGATAATAGCAAAGTGAGTTTTCAATTAAAGTCAATTCATTGTTGATTCCGTGATGACGACAGCCTTCTCAGTTCAGTTCTCTTCCAATAGTACCGCCAAAAAAAAAAAAAAGTATTCCCAACTAAGCAAGCCAAAGGTGACAGTGCCAAGGAACCACAACTGTGACAGAAATGGAGGAAAAAAAATCTCTCACAAATATTGGTGAACAGTAGCGGTTGAGTGCATTGATACGCCAGTCTTAAGCTCAAGACAGAAGTAAGGGCATCAGGTGTACACTGACATCATATCTGGGTGGGCAGATGATTCCTTCCTCTGCCTTGCCTCTGTTTCCTGTGAGGTGGAACTTTCTTATGGGAGCCCTTCAAACCGTTGCCTGGCAACCCTCATTATCAGCCCATCCATCTGCTCAAAGACTCACTGGAGTGTAAAAGTAAGATGATGAACAGGTGAAGAGTGGCTGGACGGTGTTGCAATGAGGAAACTGCTAGATATCTGGATAAAGTGGTGAGGCAGATTGTCTATTGGAGATGATGCAAGGGCAGGCTCACCTGTTTTACAACCATTGCTACCAAACTAAGAGAATTCAGTGTCTGAAATATAACAGCGTTTTTAAATCCCAGTCCCTTATTTGGAACGGTTATTAATTTTGAGTCTAAATGTTCATCTTGCAGTTTAATGCAGTTCCACTCTTTGTCACGTGAGGCCGCCAAAGCCTTGAAATTTTGATTTGATTTTTACTTTGAGTCTACATCAGGTATTTCAGGCTAAGATTACAATAATAACATCCACAAGCTCTTTCACAGCTGCTCTGGGAGGAGTTATAAGATGTTGGAACAGCTACACCAGTAACAACCAAAGGCCTCAGTTAATATTACATTTCTATCATAACACTTCAGAACTCTATACTCTTGTCTCACTGCAGTCCAATCTGTGTTTCTATGATTTATTTTTTGATAATGTGATATACAGTTTTTAATCTGCAAAAATAACAACATTTTCTGTTCCAGTGTGGACCACTTTTACTTATGGGGGGAAAAATGTAATTCTGGAATGTGATTGCAGTCCTTTTTTCACATTAACTCAACATTATCCATTAATGCAGTGCATAAAAACTGAGGATGCAAGTAACACGACAGTAAGAGTTTTAAACAATAATAATAAAATTAATAATAATAATATTTTTTTTTTTACATGCCAAATCATGGTTTCCCACAAAATATTAGAAGTACAACGGTTTTCAGCAATGATAATAAGTTACTTGAGCACCAAATCAGCATTCTTCTAGTTCATGTGACATTGAAAATCAGACTAAAGTAATGATGCTGAAAATTCAGCTTTGCCTTAATAAATGGTAACACTTTAGTAGTATAAGTTCTCAATATTAACAATTTGCTTAGTAACACATTGTCTGTTTATTAGTGCTTATAAAGCATATTATGACCATATTCTACATGCCTAATCCTAACCAACAACTACCTTATTTACTATTAATAAGCAGCGAATTAAGAATTTGAAGCAAAATTCATAGTTAATGGTTTGTTAATGGCAAGAATTGGACCTTAAAATAAAGTTTGACCAAATTAATATATAATAATGTAAGATATACTGTATATTGAATTTTTGGCAGACATGAACAACCTTTGAGAGAACCTAAAAAAGTATTAGCTGTAGTATTTGAATTCGACCTTAACAGAGAACAACAATGGCTTATTTTTTAGGAAGATATTTTGAAAAGTTTGTTTACAGGCTGTTTTGGGTCACCACTGACTTCCATTGAAGGAATACAGCCTGGTTACAAACTTTCTTTCTATAGCAAGTAAATGATGACAGAATTCTCATTTTTGGGTGAATTATTTCTTTAACAAAGGCATTTTGAAAAGATAAATAAAATAAGAAATAAAAATAAAACTACTAACATTAATTATGATATTTTAAGCCTTATTTGGAAAGACAACATTTGTAATGCAAGTATATATTTTGAATTATGTAAAACTTAGTTGGGGGAAAAAAAAAAGGATTTAGGTCTTAGCAGCAGTATGTATGTACATTAAAAGACATACCCATTTAAAGCTTGACTGTGTGCGCAAAGATGGACCTGTAAATTTTTTTTTATAATCAATCAATAAATGAAAACAAAATACAGGTTCACAAAATAAAGATTAACAGACTTATTTGCGTTTTGTCATAGGGCAATGAAAACGCAAAACCAAATGCACTAAATCTCATGTTCAGAACACTGCTTAATTTATAATTATTGTGGGAGACGGGGAATAAGTCACGATTTCCAAATAACATGGTAACAGGGCTTTTATGCTGGGTTGCATCCACACAGGTGAGTTGTCCGCTAACAGAAGCGCTATATTGTAAATTAAGTGTTTTATATTTATATCTGTTTTCAATAACGTTATTTTAAATAAACTTAATTTTAAAAAGTTTATTTACAGTGCTGTACTTTTTATTTGAAGCTTTGTAGGAGAGAAATTAAATGAAAATATTAAGCAACTTTGTGCTTTGCTCTTATTAAAAACCGTAGAAGGAATGTGGTGCTATGCAAAAGCTGCTTGAACTATTATTAGATCTTTGACAAAACGTACAGCAGTTTTATGAACAAGTGTTCAAATGCCCTTGCAAACTGTCCATGTGGAAATCTCTCGTTTTAGAGCTTCACCGGAGGATTGCCTTTTATACTAAATGTGCTATTGTCATAAAACTTTGTCCCTAAAGAACTTAGTGAAAACTTTTTCCCTCAAGCGACTTAAACATAATTGATTCACAAGCGTTTGAAATTTTAATTTTATTTGGTTGTTTTACTCGTCGACTGCAGGCTTTTGGCCTTGCCTGTGTGTGAGCACTACGTCGTTATGCTGTATGTAGTGTCATGCTCTCACACACAATAGTCTCTGATATTTTATTATTTTGTTTTGGAGCTATAGAGGTAAAAAAATGTGTGGTTTCTTTCGTCTCAATACTTTATAGTTATGAGTTAAAGGCGACTGGACCAGCCTGATCTCATGTTTAAACGTAGGTATTAATACATTACATTTACAAGCATAAAATGTACATTTTCGTACGTCTTTTCTGTTGCTAAAACATACAATTTAGACGTATTTTAATGTTTAAAACATACAAATGGCTACATATTTTTTGTTAAAATACGTAAAATAGTTGCGTATATCTTTTATATAAATAAGATATTTGTATGAATGCATTTTTATCGTTTAGTCAATAAGCAATTTAAATTTTTAGAACCCTTAACCTACCCCAAACCTAAACCTACCCATTTTATAGCAAATATGCATTTAGACCCCTTAATCTATCCCCAAACCTAAACCTACCAATTTTTAGCGAATATAAAAGGATATAAAACACAACTGACCGAAATATGCAGGAAAATAAAAATTTTCGTAACAACATAGCATTTAAAAATATCTTTATAGTCGCTAATCCCAGTATACATTATCCAGATTATCTTCCCGATCCCCTCTCAGTGAACTCGCGAAGATGCGCGCATCATTCGAATACACTTCACCTGAAACATGGCATGCCACAAACTGTGACGAATGCAGGCGAGAGCCAATGAGCGTTCAATTATCCTGCCGTAAAACTCGTTGTTTGAAGCGGCAACATTTAAATTTGTAATGAGCTCGTCAATCCGGCGTGGGCTTTTCTGTTCAATGTCACGTTTTGTCTCCAGATAGGGATGAAGATCGCAGTTGTATGGATACGAAAGAATAGGATTACAGTGCATGAATAAAATTTTCATTTTGGAATTGTTGCGTTTTTGGTGTATTCACAGCATGTCAGGGAGAACCCCTTGTGTGGCCCATGGCACATAGACATTAAATGACACGTAACTGTTGCAGAAATGTTATTTATTTTAAGGGTTTAAAATAAAGTCTTGTTTAACATTACAAAGACCTATTTTTTTTGGAAATGAGCTGGAAGCAGAAATCACACAGAACGGAATAAAACGTTATCATTTCATATGAAGTAGCGTTAAACAGTTTAATAATGCAGTTGCAAACAAGGTCATTGATATAACATCTAAAAAAAACACAAATAATAATATTAATGCGCGATTTCAATATTCATCAGGATCCATTTTTAGGTGTAGTCCATACGTCAGTTTTGTACGTTTAAAAAGTTGAAAATACGTAAGAATTTGTATGTTTAGATGCTGAAAAATACGTCAGTATTGTATGTGTTAGTGCCTGTAAAAACGTAAGTAAATGTACGTTTTATGGAACAAAATTTTACGCAAAATGCATATGAATTATCATGAGATCACGTCGACTGGACAGCTTGCCACACAATGACTTTTGCTTCCTATTAAACTATGAAAGTATAAATAAATCCATTTTATAATGTCATCCAATTCCCATTCAAATCAGTATGCATATCCTGTGCTTTTTGTGTTCTGTCAGCTAGTTTTAACCCAGTTTCGTGGTGGAGTTTACAGCAGATCTCATTAATTTAACCAGTTCTTGCACATGATTGTGAAGGTGGACTGTCACACTGTCAGGGAGCAGCGTTTGCCTTTGTCATGAGTGTGGTGCCATGCAGGCATCATGCGAAGTGCTGTGAGTTACTGCCTGCGTTGATGCATCAGTGCATGAAGGCAAACTAGGCTCTGTGTGTGTGTTGATGTTCTTTTTGCGAGTGCATGGAGAATTGGGTGTTTTTTGTGAGTGCATGGAGAATTGGGTGTTTTTTGTGATCGTTTAAGAGTGCTGACTGCTTTAAAACGACCTCTGTGACCTTAAGAAATGCCTTGTGTCTTCGCTTCAGGTGACTGAAGTGAAAGTGTGTCAGAGCATGTGTGTCTGTCTGTCTCCTTCACTGTTGGTATAATAGAAAAATAAGACTACAGTAGCATTATTTCAAACAATATATTTCAACAAAAATTTTAAATAGTCATTTATTTGTTTTTCATTCTTTTAAGGAACACAAATATATTTGAATAATGTATCAAATGTTTATGTCCGTAATATGACAGTTATTTGTATGGAATCACTTTGTATGGAAAAATTTAAGCGATCGTTTGGTCTCAGATGATTGTTTAACTCATGTGCTGTATAGACCTTTTCCTGAGTAAACGATGAGTGTCGCCACTACGAATTCACTTCTTCTGTTGAGTTAACTTCCAATTGGATGCTCTTCTGTTCCAGTCTCCATAGGAACCCATTCAAATAATGCCCATCTGTTTTTAATGTAGCTAACGTCTAATATACACACTCATTAAACTTTGAGGAGTGAGGCTCTGGCAAAGGACGGTCATTGCGACACTGTAAATTGATGGCACCATGTGTTTTGCAAAATCATTTTAATAAGTAGAAACTCTGGAGACCGGGAATGCAAAACATCCTTCGTGTTCAGGAAAAACCTCTATACATAGCCGAAATCAAATACGGTTTTGTTAGTAACATCAAGTTTTAAAGTTTTTTTTTTTTGGAGCATTTTAGGTGACTTTCTGTTGGAGCTGGGTTTTATTTTCTCAGAAGTAGCCCTTGTTTTCCTTGGAGTGAAGTTGTGGTTTGATCTGTTTTTGATCTCCTAAATGAAAATTCCCTTTTCTTCCTTTCCAGACCCTAGTTTCTTCCCCCAACAGCCCTAGAGAGGCTATATTTAAAAAGCGACGGGCATGCAGAATAAAGGATTCCTCCTAACAGAAGGCTGTGCCTGACATTCTGCAGGAGCCAGGGTTAAATCCCTCGCATTTCTGGCATTCCCTGCAATTACCTTGTGCCAGTCATGCTAACAGGCCGAGGCTCAGCACTGCACATACGGCACATAGTTTTGCGCCATGAGATTAGGGCAAGGCTTATGTGGGTCTGTATGAAGTGAGAAGACCGAAGCTTTTGGGTTTCCAGGCCAGAGCTAAAAATGAGATCAGCCCTCTCGGGTCAATTTGACTCTAATAAACCCTGTGTCTTGGCATCATAGGACCACTTTATATTCCACAAATGTACATTGTACAAAATAATTTGTTACAATTTAGGCCCAGGGCTCCTCAAATCTAGATATTGATGTGGTGTTTTATTTTTTTTCACTGGCACTCAAACTAAATATTCTTTTCTCCACTGAACCCATGAAGTGGGATTGGCTGTGTAGCATTTATTGTGGAATAAAAAGCAAAGTAGTTTTGTTATCCTGTGATATTTTACATTCAAAACAAGGAAGAAAAAAAAGGCTCTGCTTCCAAATATGCATACTTACCTAGCAAAAAAGTGTATTTAATACATTTGTAAAACAGTTGACAAAAGGTTAGTTGATAACTTGTTGGTACTACAAGATTTGAAAGTAAGGCCACAGGAAAGGAGTTGTAAATGGCATTTAAGTCACGCAACTGATGCTGAAGGTCAAATGATTAACAGGACTATGAAAAGAGTAAGTCTGGGTTACATTCATACTACATAGAACAGGGGAGCCCAAACCTGCTTCTGACTGTCCTGCAAAGTTCAGCTCCAACTTTAATCAAACACATCTGAAGCAACTAATTAAGGTCTTCATGATTGCTTGAAAATTAAATACAAGTGTGTTTGATTAGAACTGAAATTTGCAGGACAGTTAATCACCAGGAGCAGGATTGGGCACCTCTAATATAGAAATAAATATATGATATAATATAATATAATTATTTTATTTATTTAGTTTTTTTTTTTTTTTAAATAGTCACAAAGTACTTGTTAAAAAAAAAGAAAAAACTTATCTTTGAAAATAGATTTCAACATGCAAGATTCCCAATACAGGAGTCTTTGGAAACGGTAACTTTGTGCGTGTGCGTAGGTACATAGGTATGTAGACATAAACGTGTTGATTTTTAAAGGCAAGCACAACAAACATACAAAACAATGGGCGGAGTACATGGTACTGTTTTTGCTGCTCCAGGGTTTGCTAATGCTTCTTCTGCAAAGTGTGCATTTACAGGTACTGTTTACTAATATGTGCCTACTACTGGCTTGCCATGTAATATAACGTTTTTGCCCGTTTTCATGGATGTGTAAACGTGAATTGTCTTGAAGATGTTATTGTGTATATGTGAAACTTTTTTTTTAAAAAAGGGAAGGGAAAAACTTTTCGTTTTTTGACTACGTCGTTGTCATGTAAACATAGCCTAAAAAGATAAGTTGAATCCGGTGTTTTATTAAGAGTCTAATCTCTTAATCTAAAACATTCTGGTAGTAGGCTACAGTATATCACCAATAATGGCAAGATGTCACATTTTCAATGTGTTGTCATCATAGATTAAAAACAAACATGCATTCCAATGATTCATGAACAAATGACTGTTAATGGTTCAAACTCTGAAGTTATCAGGTTTATGAATCTTTTACTGAATGCATTCACTGAATCACTCAGAGTAGAATCAACATCTGACTCACTCACTAACTGAACTGCAAGTTACTACTTTCAGTGAAGTTAGAGGATTATGCATATTAAATCATTATTACTGGCTGCTTGTTTATTTGAGGGGTGGATTTAGGCACCCCTGCTGCTTAATGCAGAATCCTGAAGGAAACACTGGTTTACAAGCCTTTAAAATGTTAGTAGACAGCATGGCCGCTGTCAGTCAACTGATGGCCATTTTAAAGAAGTGACTCTTAAACGGGATCTTTTAAGGCTTGTTTACTTTTCCACTTTTTATTAAGCGTTCCGTTTTAATCTTGGTTAGTAATTCTTTCTGTTTGTTTATAATGTAATATTTTACACTGTTGGCAATCCTTTAGCCCCCTGTGTTCTTTAGGTGCTTATTTAAGTGGAATTTCAAATTTAATCAAACTTGCTGTTTCATTGTAAAGATAGCGATGTATAGGAATATGTCAATCTCTGACGTGAATCTCAGAGGCTACGTTGCTCCATGGTGGCTTAGGGGAGTAGATTCCTGTGCTCATGTGCTTAGGTGGGGGGGTATTCTAGTTCAGGACAGCTGCCGCTTGGCCCAACAGATTCACTGATGACATCAGACCCTCTGATATTTTAAAAGGGGCAGCGAGCTTGGTGTGGACACTTAGAGCTGTTGTGTCTCTTAAAAACTCAGAAACATTCTAGTGAGTTGGTTTCTGGACAAATTCAGTGATTCTGCCACTGACCAAATCCCACAAATTTGCCTCTACTGGGATATGACCTACTAGCTCTGGGTTGGCAATGCTGAGGCATTGCCCCATTCCTCGTTTCTCATCAGCCAGCCCGAGGAGAAAGATGACCAAGTCCTCGGGCAAGGAAAAGGCTCCCAAGGCTCTCCCGGAGAGCCAGGCACTGGAGCTGGCTGACCCCAAGGATGTTGCCAAGGAGCCTATACCCCCCCAGAAAGTCCTAAAGATCTTCAGCATCAACATCATAGCTCAGAGTCTGCCGTTCTGTCGCAGACGGGTGAGTCCCAGGAATCTAAACACGATTATGCCCTACAGCATGCCTGGTTTAATGGCAGTTGCCCTTGTCTGAAAAGGAATAGCTTACTTCACTGCATGGTTGAATATTGTCTTGTTGAAATGTGTACTTGCATGTGTAAATGAGTAGACAATGTATTCTTGGCCAGAAATGCATATTTATTTTAGCTCTTGATGTGAGGTTGGACTGGGTATTTCAGTCATGGTGATTTCACAACAAAACTGTTTTGCTTTAAACTGGAATAGTATTTATACCCATTGTTTTTACTAAAAAAAGTATATATACTTGGCATCCATGATTTATACAGTATGTGTAATTATGTAACTATTCCCCAGGAAATTTCAATCTTGGCATAATGCTTTTGGATTTTGAATAGAATGAGTGCTTTCTGATGCTGTTTAAAATGCATCGGGAACTGCTGGGATTGTGAGTCATCGTTCAACCTTCAGCCTCTCTGTCGTTCTTAAACCAACAATAGCAGTAATTGCCTGAGCACAGTCGGGAGACTCAATATAGCAGTGCTGGTCTATGAGCATGTCATAATGTGCTGCATTGCTGTCATTTTAATGCTACTTTCTTAGACATAACACATACTATTCAGTGAAGTCACATAACATTGACAAATTATTTTTTTTTTAACTAAAGGAACATATGGATAATCATACTGACCATAACGGATATAACGATAGAAAAAGCATATGCTTGCATAGTTTATTTGTCATGATTTCTTTAGTCACCAGGAAGATCTCATCCGGTGACCTTAAAAAGACTTGCCTAGGAAGTCCTATTTTTAACCCTGCCCAGATCCAGAGAAAATGTATTGATTGGCTAGGAAAGCAGCTGCTCTCTGGTTTTCGTAACGTCCTACCAATCCCATAATACAGTGACTCGTGTGCTACATAGTCAAAGCGGGAGAGGCCGGAAGGACACTATGCACGACAACACTGTTCATGGACAACTTGCTGCAATGTCGCACCTCGCCAACTGGCTTAAAGTTTGACTCATGACCTTCCGTTACCAGCCGTTTTTATTAATTTTTTATTATTTATTTTTCTTTAAAACTGTCTTGCTAACTGGGTTTGTCGGCTGAAGATAACAAGGAAGTTCATTTTCTTCATCACTAAATCATACTTTCAGAAATTCTTTTTATAGACATTGCCATTTATGGCAGCCTCTATTGTAGTCTTAGGTGTCTAATGTCGTTGGCTTTTGCATTTAGCTTCTGAATATTGACATTATATAAAACGCTCTCAACCTTAGGCAACCTATCTGGAATTTAAGTAACGAAGAGTTATAAGAATGAAGGCGATTAGTTATGTGATAAATATGTAGAGGAAGTGTGTGAAAATACACTACCATTCCAAGTTTGGGGTCTGTACATTTTATTTATAATATAAAACTTTATTTATTTATTTATACTTTCATTTAGCAAGAAAGCATTAATTACAACAAAAAATTACATTTAAAAAGATACACTTTATGATTAATTAAATGTTAATTAAATGTTGTTTTTTGAGCTTTCCGTACAGCATTTCCACACAACAAATTAAGCAGAATATTTTTCAATGCAATGCACTAAATCAACGTAATAACTTGAAAACATCTTGCGCACAGAATTTGACTAATGGCTGCTTAAAATTCAGCTTTGTCATCCCCGGAATAAAGCATCATTTAAAAATATTAATAAACGTTAAAATATTATTTTAAACTGTTACGCATTAGAGACTTATTTAAAAACATTTTTAAAAATCCTCATACTTTTGAATGGGAATATGCAACTTTTAATATTTTAGAAAGGTCATTGGAAACATGTCTTACCCAAGTCATTTATTACTGAAGCAAACAATGAATCCCTGCAGTATTTGCTGTAACTATTGGCTCAGTGCCCAATTTTCCTCAAGAGATTGAGGAACCAACCAAATGATAGCGCAGAGGGAAAGCCAAATAAAATGGTCTGTATCACTAATGTGCACATGTTCCTTCCAGAAGATTAACCTCCGGAAACATTTCTCTTGAGGATTGTCTTTTGTTCTTAAAAAGCGGCACTCAGAGTTAACGCTGAGCCTTTCTTTCCTTGTAAAAGCAGTCTTCCGTTGAGTCCCTCAAACTGAAAAGAGGAATAGACAAGCAAAAAATAGATCTGTAAACCTCAACATCACAAAACAGGCGTCCCCATGCCTTTCCAAATGAGCAGCTGGTTTAGACACCACCTTGCAGAAGTGACTGAGATCCACCAGCTGGCCCCAGTGAATGGAATAGTTTGAATTTCTCATGGTCCCCATAGACCAATATAAGATCCATGAAACTTCGCTCAGCAGCTTCTGCAGAGTCCACTGAAGATAAAGAAATGGCTTCTTTTATTGTTGTAGAAAGAAAATAGCAAAGACGTCCAACAGGGATTAGGATGAAAATACTTTCTTCACACCTCAAATATTCCACACTTTATATGGAGTCAGTTTCATGCCAAAAAATGTTCTTTCTTTCTTCCAGTTCAACTTTTTTAGCCCTTGCCCCTCTTAGTGTCACTCATATAAATAGCTGCCAACGGAGTTTCCTATGAAGACATGCTGAGGGGACAAAACCTTCTATTTTTCCCAGGCCTGGTATAGAAGTCAGCTGTTTCTGAAAAGACCCCCAGGAAATGAACTTGAGTTTTCACGCCAGAGCACTTGGGTGCGTATCGCTTTTCTATTCCGGTTCTACTTTGCCATTTGGGTAAAATGATCTGGTCCTGCCCATCAATGCTATGCCACTGCCATGGTCACCATCAAGAGCCATTTGCTACTTGAGCTCTTAACTTTGGCCTGTAAGTCTCACTATGGCAGTTTTCTTAAAGAGATGGTTTACCCAAAAATGATCATTTGCAGAATTACTTCAGTATTACTTTACTGAAGACTCTTCATGCAACTTTCATATTTCCATGTCAGACAAGTGGCATGTGACTTCCAAGTATTCTGAAAACATCTTAATTCTCTGCAGCAAGTATTGCATATACTGCAAAATAAAGTAGATAAATGCGAATGGCACAATGTGTTTCTCTTAATCTTTCAATGATAATTTTCATCTAACTGGTCCATGGCGCTCTGGCGTTTTACTCCAGCATGCAGTTGTTTTAATTTCAAAAACAGTCTTACATTTGATTGGCAGGGTACTATACTTAGTCCCTTTTAAAGTTTCTTTAAGAAGTCTTCCTAAAGATGTTCTGAAGTGTGCAAGAACTAAAAGGCCGCCTGTGTGTGAGCCATGTGCAGTCTCACACACACAAGAGCCCTGCAGCACATACAAATAAATTTAAGTGTGTAAATGTTACATGCTATACAGTGCAGGCTTTTTATCAAGCTCTGGCTTTGAGGGTCGTCACTGCACTCTGATTTTGTTTTGAAGTGTTTGTGTTTCTATGCACTGCGGTTAGTTCACCATGGGGGCTTTATTTTAAATTGAGACAAGATGGTGTATGTATTCATGTACGGGCAGTGTGAAGCTCACACAGGTCTTATCATAAATTGTCGGATCAAAAGGCAAATAGAAGTCCATATCACATTTCATTTGGAAAAAGGAATACCTTATAACCTTCCTTTTTCAAGACTAAAAATAGACTGCAACGTTTTGATGCCGTAATGCTCCCTAGATTACTTGGCAAGCTGTATACAGCGATCCTTGGTTGCCTTTTCTTGCAGACTGTCTGTATTGCAGTCTTTAAATGAGAGCATTTTCTATTCATATTGTTTTGTGTTGCCAGCCTTTTCTAAGCTGTTACTCATTTAAACAACAATTAAGCAAGCAAGATAGTTGGTTACACTAGAAACCGTTAACAAAGGTCTATAGCTAGTCATTTAAGTTTTTTAAATTTTTTTATTTGCATATATCAAATTAAATCCATTCAAAGCATTTTTTTTTTTACCATACAGTGAGTATTAGAGGCAAGTTTAGATCAATTTCCTCTAAATACAACTTATGAAACTGAAATTGTCATTTCGTAAGCTTCATGTTCCAAACCCAGTGATTTATTTTGTTTTCTTCTGAGGAACATAAAGACATAACGGGCATAAATGCGAATGGTTTGATAATTGTTTTGAAGGATTACTGGGTTTTATAATGTGAAAGTATAATGAAATTAAATATTTACCTTACAGATATAGAATGAATTATAAAATCCCTTTATTTAATTGTTCATTTACATTTCTTAAACTATCTGAACAGGTTTTTTTTTAAAAGGGAGCAGATTCTCCAAACTTTCAGAACAGAGACATTTCAGAAGAACACATTTATTACCTTAGCCTTCTTTTAAGTAAACAATCTGTCATTGTGCTGTGGGTATAGAAGATCAGCTCAAGGCTCATTCTCTAGCTTGTGGACAATTCTGAAAAGGGCAAAAATAGTTTTCACATTTATTGAAACTCTTGCCATTCTGGCTTGGCAGTATCTCAAACGAAATGGTTTTTACCTAGGTGACCTTTTCTCACCTTCTTATATATGAGCACTGTTTGAGTATTCAGGCAGCTGATGTGTCCTCCCGCCCCTCCGCACCAACTCTTATAGGAGGAAGATGATGGGATTGCATTGCCCTTGAGCTCCAAATAACGCTCTGTGAAGGCATCTGCCCAATGCTATTCTGAGCAGGCCCATTCCAGCACTGGACAGACAAACAGAAAGTGTTGGGCAAACAGTATTGCGGCATTCTCCATATGGCAAGGCTGGACCCCCACTAACAGACTTGATGGGATGTCAGCTAATCTGTCACGTGTTGTCAAGATAATTTTGAATGTGTAGCTTTTACAACAGAAAAGATGTAGAAGTAATAACGGCACACAGAAGCTGAACTACTTAAGCTAAAGGTAAGTGGCGTGTACACAGTGTAATCGGTTCAACCCAGCTGGCACATGATCGCAGCACACCAACCCCTGCAAGAAAGCCGCCAAGAAGTGCTGACATTGTTTCTCAGGCTGCCCTTTGAGGCTGAATTCGGGCCACCCTCAGTTTTCCAACAGTTTGAAGAAAAGAAAAAAAAAACTCAAGACAGCAACTTTTACCATGTGTCTGAAGACCTCCCACCTGCTGCAAGGCTGCCAAGAGGTGCTGACATTTCTTGCAGAGCTTGCAGTGTGGGAGAGAGGCTTTCTCCTGGCCTGGGAATGTGTCACAAGCTCACAGAATCTGCTGAGAGCCAGGGGCCGTAACTGAAGATGGGGCTGCTCGGTTTAAAACACTCATGTGTTTTAATATCCGGGACCACTGCAATAATGAATGTTTGTGCTAAATATGCTTTGTCAGCACATTTTAGCTGTTAACAGCTTGTAATCCTAGTCTGGTAATCAGGATAACTTGAGTTGGTACTTGGTTTGCTTGATGGCAGGTCAAGAAACAGTTACACTGAAACTGTGTTCCTCTGTTGAGACCCCTCTACCTGACCTGACAGAACCTCAGCTGCCCTGAATTTGTTTTGGATGCTGTGATGGTCGTCAGCTTATTATATCAAGCACTCTTGTTGTTAAGGGTAAAATTTACACACATTAAAATAGAATTCTGTCATTAATTATTCACCCTTGTGTCATTCCAAGACCTCAGTTCATCTTTGGAATACAAATAAAAAAAGGATCCTAACACAATCAAGGTCCAGAAATTTGCTAAAGACCTTGGTAAAATAGTCCATGTGACACGTGTGGTGCAACAGGAATTTTTACGAAGCTACGAGAATACTTTTTGTGAATACTCTCCAAAATGCTGCCAGGGTGACGCGGAGGAGACAAATTGTTGAAGTTATTTTTGTTTTTCTTTGCGCATAAAACGTACCTTCGTAGCTTTATAAAATTACGTTGAACCACTGATCACATGGGTTATTTCAACGATGTCCTTGCTGTCTGTGGGAGGGTCGGAGAACTCAGAATTCATCAAAAGTACCTTAATTTCATGACTAAAGGTCTTACGGGCTTAGAACAACATTAGTATGTAGTTACTATCCAGTCATTGTAATTTGTCGTTATAAGTACTAAGCATATGCACATGGAACAGGACTGTAAAATAAATTGCTATTGTTTTTTTTTTGTATTTTTTTAATGTTGGTAAACAAACATTTTACTTGAGTTACATTTACGTATTAACAAAACTAAGTGAAATTATAACCAATATTTTTGCAGTACATTGTACTAGACTGGGAGCGGAGCCCAGAACCTGGCTGAACACCATGTCTGGTCCTCATCCCTAGTTCTTTGGGAACATTTCTCACCTTTCACTCCCCTAACCCCTCTCCATCAGCCTTTCCTCCCTACCCATGGCTACTTGGCTTGTCTGCGGTCTAGCAGCAGTCAGATGGTCACGGTGTAACTGGCGCAGCTGTCTACATGGTTCATTTAATTTGGCCATAAAGCCGTGTGCCACTGCTTGTGTGGTCCAGCCTAGATTGCCCTCTAGATTGACTGTGTGTGTGTGTGTGTGAGAGAGGGCATTTCTCTGGCCAGCCCTTTGAATTGAGTGAAAAAGCAAAGACAGATTTATAGCAGACACCGGAGCGGAGGATCTGGGAGGCATCGCATACCCACTATGTGACTGAACACGTGTAGCCAGCTGCATAGCTATTTGAGCATATCCTTTCAAACTGACCTCTGATCGGTTCCTCTATTTCAGTCCCATGATTTTATCTCCATGTCTTGCGCAGAACAGTGTTGTTTTCAGTATGACATCAAGACTGGGTACATCCATTATTTGCTTTGTGGCATCATTGCTTTGATGTTCCTCAAAGTTGTTTGCACAGTCATTCAAAAATTCAGTTGTTGTCCAGTTAAAATGTCGATTTGGACTACAACACCTTATGTTGCACAGTGTATGCACTGTCACACAATCCTCTATGTACTCAGACACGAGAGATAAAGGGTACTCCAATATGCTCGGCCCCTCTTAAGTGTTTTTAGGGATGCAAGTTCTCTTCTATACATGGAGTGGCCTTTTGGAAGCTGTTATAGCTTGGGTTAGGAGAATGCATAATTTCGCTGTTATATTTTCTGCACAATATCTAAGAGGCATGTGGTTGAGATCTCTTTGCCTCAAAAGGTTACGGTCCATTATAAATGCAGCAACTGAACTCAGTGCTATTTCCATCATTGTCGTTATGATACTTTGTGTTTTGTTTAATATCATTGTTTCAGTACTAGCCTAATGAATTACTGTATCTGTCATGGACACATTGAATAAAGCAAGTGAAGTTGCAGCAGCCATGTTGATTTTGTTGCTCAGCTCAGGAAACCTGACTCGGATTCCCAGATTGATCAAGACCGTGTATCATGTTGGTGACGGAGCACAGGCATTCTTCACACCTATTTATAAAACCTGTATATAAGCTTGCATATCCAATAAAACATGCGCTCCCACCCCTACCTGATGGTGAAAAGCTTATAGCTGATGATACTAATAGTTCAGAATGTCTAAATATGCAGTGTAATTATGTATAATGATTCATGAAATAATTTAATGTATTTTTACTTGGTCCTTGTCCTACTTAATTCTGATCACAATTCATTTGAGTTGAGATGCTGAATAAATGGTTTGGCCTTTCACATGTGCACGAATGTAACCCATTGGCTTGTCTAGTTATTAATAGGATGCTAGCTTTACTATCAACTTAACTGGAGCATTGCAAAGTAATCACTCCTTTTCATGCCGATCACACAATAGATTATTTCAGTCGAAGCGGTGCATCACCGAAGCAGCAAACAGCATACTTATACATTAATTCCTAATAATGTAGCCCCCTTAACAAAATTGTGCATATATGGATGTTGCAATGCATTTACATGGATAAAAGTTTGCCAAAGGGAGCAAAGTTGTGCTTATCAGGTTTGATATTCTTGTAAAAAAAAATGCTACTCCGCTTTCATCCTGTTTTGGCACCGTTCATAGTTTCTGGAGACTTTCACATATCAGCTGTAGCAACACTGGGCTAGGATTATGGATTTATCATAATTTGTGACTTTTCTTGTGGTTGAAGTGTCTTATCTCTTATGTACTACAGAAAAAATGCGTCCTTAATCTTTAGAAGAGATTATTCTTGTAAATGCTTTCATAGTTTATATGCTCTGTCGGTCATTTGAGAGTCGTTAGATCTTGTTTAGGCAAAACCATTTAGATTAGGAATGTTTAACCATATAAATGTATGATATGAAGTATAGTATAGTACATCACTATTTAGAAATTTGAGTACTTTGTTTTTTGTTGAGTTTATTAAGTCAAGTTTGATGGCCTCACTGAATCTGAACATTAAGTTGTTGTGTTGTATAACCATATTGAGTTAAATATTCATGACTTGCTCATCCAGCACATTTCGGGAACACTTAATGCTGACTTGACATTAGGAGACCAGACCTGCCTAGTTCGCAGATTACACACGTGTCAAGTGATCCATGCTTTTTATATGATAATAAGACTGTAGAGAGGTTTTACAAGCAGCCTACTTGGTAATGTGCTCAGTAGGTGAGATGCTATCTTTATGTAATGTTTCTCTATATGCATTAAACAGCTCAACATTTTTTTTTTTTGAGTTTCTGTTCATAAAGGACATTAAGACACCCAGTTCCGGATCAGCATGCTATCGTTATTATATCAGTATGATCAGTGACATTAATTCATGCATTGGTATGTAATTAAATAGTATAAAATTGTTAAATCAGGTAATGAACTGTTACCTCAGCATGAGGCTAATTGCAGCCTGACTTGAGCAGTCCTACCCATTCCTGATCAGTAGATTTTATATATATATTGGTGAAAAACCTAAATGTATTCAGTCTCACTAGCAACAGCAACTTTATTCAAATGACAAAGGTCTGTTCTGGAGGTTGCTTTGTTGGTCCCTTTAAGTCTTTTTTCATCTTGCAGGTGAATTGTTACAGTTCTTACATCAACATTTTGAAGCAACGGTGTCATTCCAAACAAGTAGAAATATCTTATGTAAAGATAAGAACTTATGTTGAATACAAAAGAAGATATTTTGAAGAATTTAGAAGTACCAAACAGTTGTTATTCCCCATTGACTTCCATAGCAGAGAAATAAATACTATGGGGACCATCAACAGTTTGATTACCAGCATTGTTCAAAATATATTTGTTTAACCTAAGAAAAAAAACTTTCATGTTTAGAACGACATGAGGGTAAAAGATGACCGAATTTTCATTTTTGGGTGAATTGTCCCTTTAATACAAATGCATAAATACTGAAATAATATTGCCAAAAGGCAGATGCATTTACAATTAAATAATTTAAATAATAATAAATATAAATATATGATTTTTTTAAGCTATAAAAGTCCATTACTGTTATAAGCCTTA
>JAUMHE010000042.1:2194077-2263257 GCA_032359235.1 Enteromius mattozi | reverse complement strand
ACAATGTTACTGAGCGCATCCTTATTCTGACTGAAAGTACCATGTGTGTAACCAGTTTTGGATAAAGTTACATTTTGAAATAATGTATTACGGCATGCGTTACTACCTTAAAAACAAAAGTAATTTTCTTTCTTTCTTTTTTTATGGAAAGGAATGCATTATGTAACGTTTAACATCTACTTTTTAAATCTATTCCCATTCACTGTAGCAGAATTGAGCATTTGGCAGACATGTTGCCAGGTATGGAACTCATGCAGTCTAGATAAGATAACATGATAACATTTTTCAGATACAGAGTGAAGACGCTTGAGCTAAGGCAGCATGAGCTTGTTGATGCCTGCTCTTGGCTTTGAAACAAGGGTGCCATTGTTGGCATAGCAGAATTGTTCTGCCGCGCACCGTGGAGGTGGCTGGAGTGTTGTGTTAACCTTGGGCTGTGAGTCACTGATCCAAGGCCAGGGAGCGATCAGATAACTGAATTTTCCTGCAGCGCACTTTGTGACAGCACAGTGGGGGCACTGTATTTTGGAACCCCCTGCAGCCTCTGCAATGGTTCAGACTAAGCAAACTGAGTGGCCGACACGTGTCATGGGGGCAGAAGTCATTGCCAGCGGAGGGGTGGTTGAGATGAGGGACCTCGGGAGCCTGGCAGAGCATCAGAAGCACTGTCTTTACAAGATGGTGGTTAAATCCCCTTCTGCCTGCATTTCTTCCCATTAGTTCGTTTTTCTAGGCTATTTTCGGCTACATCCTGTTAGAGAAGTCTTTTGTAGTAAAATGGAGGTCTATGACGCAAATACCAGCCTGTGAAACGGGGCTTGTCAATCCACAATAGTAACCAGAGTCTAACTCAGCAGACCATAAAAAGAAACGAACCCTAATGAATTAGCATCAGGAGCAGCCAAATTGAATGGGAAAGTTGCGTTTAAGAGCCGTAAAGCATTTTAATGTTCTCTTACTTATAAAAGCTTTACTTTTCCATTTTATCAGCCTGAGACAGAGCCACAGAAGCCTTTTTTTGTCAAGGCTAAGCTAAGATCCAGAATGCGGCGAACACTTTCTTGTCTCTCTTTTTCCATTCACATGAAGTGATTAAATGGAGCCTTGTCTTGTGATGAGCTAAACAACAAAATTGTTTAATGGCAGTAAAATGTAATTTGTTTACTCTCTGTGTTCAAGTTCCAACCTAACAGCCCACATGAAATCCAATTTGAAGTCAAAAGCTGCTTACTCTAACGCATGAATATTTAATTAGAGATTTTTTGTGAGATTGTGTCATAGTTATTCGGTTGGATGACTGAATAACAATACAATGACTAATCAAAGAGAGTAGGGTTGGAAACCGGTACAAAACCAGTTCCTTTCTTTAACTACTGGAACTAAGAGATGTTCAGATCCATTAACGGTTAAACTGAATACCATATTAAAATAATGTGAAGACACTACTGCATCTATAGCACAAAACAGAACACCCAACCATTGTAGTCCGAATTCCAAACAAATGACTCAAATTAGCAGGTGCTTTTACAGTGATTCAAAAATAGAAAGTATGACAAAGTATTCCAACGGATTTATGAACAAATGACTTTTATGAGCATAATAAGTTGGTGTATCAGTGCCAGTGAGATCAGTGTAGCTGAAACAATTTGCAAACTCAAATTTGAGCTAGTATTGCTCACCTACTTTTTACATTTTACTGTAGGCTTCTCCCTCAAAAGTACTGAAATCATTGCACTGGTGTCATCAGATCTAGTAAAGTTGCTGTGTCATTGTAGTAGTTCTATTTTCTTGTTCTCTCATCTTCATCCCATTTATTCGTCAATGGAGATTTTTTGTGACTTTCTTTTTCATACTCTGTGACAAAACTAACCAAGGACACTCCGCTTTAAGTTCAGTTGCTATAGCAGCAGACACACTTATTTTCCTCATCTGTTTAAATGCCATGTACTCTTGAAAATAAAGGTTCTTTTATAGGCATCAGTGGTTCTGTGAAAATTTTTGAGCATCAGTGGAACCTTTCAAGTGCTCAAATGCAGAAAAGATTCTTTATAGACAAAAACTTTTCTTTAGACTATTAAAATGTTCTTCAAAAAAATGTTTCTTATATGGTTTGCGTACAAAGCAAGCACCTTCCCAATATCTTTCAGCATCAGTGCAACCACAACTGCATACTTGACCTCTGTAGCTACCAGTTACACAGTTCATTCCCACATTCCTTCCAGTTAGAGGACGTTAACCTAACTGTTGTCATTGCTAGGACAGTGCAGAATCTGCCAGCTATCCAGCCTTCTCTCAGATGCTTAGGCGTTCCGACTGAGCTAACATCACAAGAATCTCAATGAGAAACAGGTGGACTTCAAACGCTCATCTCTTGAGACGTTTACCGCACTCTGCAAAGAATTTACACACTTTACCATGGACCTTTTGAAAACCCCAAAATGAGCGGCAAAAAAACATTCACTTGTAACTTAAAACAAATAATCATCTCCTCATGGAGCAAGTCAACCTGATTTTCTATTCATCTCAATAACCATCTTCGTTCAGGGTGTCATCACACCACCCACCATCCCACCCACATCTGCTCTTGATTAAGTGGTTGTCTGGAAGCCACCCCTTTAATAAATATACATCTCCTGTTTGGCCACCTTCTATTATACAGCTGCTTTGGATATTTCTGCTCTTTTTAGCGGTCTTTCTCACAGAAGCTTTTAAACACATGAAATACAGCTGAATATATATTTATATAGTTTTACTTTAAAAAATAAATTAAAACAAAACTACCCATTTAAATTAATCATACTTTTTGCTTAAAATGTATGATTAATTAAAAAAAGGTATTTTGTTACCATATATAATGTATATATTTATATATAAATATATTTTTCATAATTGTAAGTTATATTAAAACAATCCATTTCAATAGTAGATTTTAAACAAAATGTAATAAATTAAATATATATATATATGTGTATGTGTATGTGTGTGTGTATATATATATGTGTGTGTGTGTGTATATATGTGTGTGTGTGTGTATATATATATATATTATAATATCCTTCTGTGATAGCTATTAAGTGTATGTAGGCTCTTTTTGATGATTGTTATTTATCTGCTCGTGTTCTACAGAGCAGCAGACATTTCAAACTGAGTTAAATTCTAATCAATTTGCACATGTCAATATGTACTAGGTCTTCTCTGAGGATCTTGGGTTACTTTTAAATTGTCATTCAATTACCTTTTACAAAGACATTGCAGTACTGCGGTCAATATCAAGTCAACCATGGAGCATAACTGGTGAAGGTTGAGAACATTTTCTACAATAAGAAAATCAATGAAAATCACAGTGTGTTGGAGATTATATTGGGGATTTTTTTTTTTTTTTTCTGAGGGAGGGGCTTCATAAAAACAGGAAATTATGCATTTTTCAGAGAAGGGATGGAATAAAGGTAAATTATGTCGGGGGAAAAAAGTGTTCTTTAGGAAACAAAGCATTAACATGTTAGACTGCACCCCATAAACACAATCAGGCCTAGAGAAACCACCCCTTTAACTTCACTTTTTTTCTTTTATTTTTTTTTTGCTACAATAAACTCCTAATTTGCTGCTTATTGATAAGTAAGGTAGTTGTTAACTTCAGTTATTGAACATGATTAGGGATGTAGAATATGGTCATGCAAAATTTTATATGCATGTTAATAATAGGCATGCTAATAATCATTTACATAATATTGAGAATTACCAAAATTACCAAAAATCTTAACCTCAGACATTTAAATGGTACTGTTCACCCCAAACATGGACATCAGGACTATACTTTGAGCTGACAGACTTGGACTGGTTTTTGGAGCCTTTAATATTAGAGGTCAAAACTACATAAGAGCTTTACTTCGACATCTCTGAGACTTGAGGTCAGCAAGATGATAATGAATCTGATTATTTGATACATAAGGGACTTCCTTTTCTTGATTTGATTACCTCGCTGTCTGAGCAGAATCATGCTTAAAATAAACCTCTGATGTGATTACCCAGCTCTCATTACCACCATCATTATCCTTCATGCTTGTTTAAGATATCCTGAGTGAAAAATCTGCTTATCTGTTATACAAAGAAGCATTAGACATCATCTTTTCAGACGGTACTGATTACAGCTTCTCAGGATAGTCTTGCTAGCTCGGCTTGATCCAGGCTTAATCAGTAATACCTGTAACCTTTTTAAACATGGCCACTCTCAGCTTCTACAGCTCTGTAGTCACTGTCTTTACAGCATATATTTTTTTAGTCATTCAGCAGTTCATTACCTTGGTTGGTGCATTTTAATTGTTCTAATTTAATCATTTTAATTTACTTAAGTAATTAATACTTTTCATTTAGGATGCGTTAAGTCAATCTAAAGTGACAGTGAAGACTTAAATTGTTACAAAAGTTCTTTTGAACTTTCTGTAAATCAGTGAATTATCATTTCTACAGAAAAAATACTGAAGGATCACTAAAGTTAAATTAAAATACAGAGTAGTTATATTTCATTGTTACAATATTTAGTTATTTCAGATTAAATAAATGCAGAAAAAAAATATTAAAAGGTGTCTCAACCCTGAATTTTTTAATGGTTAATTATATTTTATTATATTTAATTTAGCTTGTACTTGACACTTGTTGTACTTATGTATGTACAAATACACACACATGCATTTATGTTTAAGAAAATATTGTATGTAGGTTAAATATATTTACATATATTTAGAAAATGTATTTACATGTATATATTTATATTCATATAATTTAAAGTATATGTTGTATGTGTGTTTTTATATATACATCATAAATATACACTGTACACATATATTCACTGTATAAATATATATTGTATACACTTTTCATTATGGATCCGATTAATCACAATTAATCTAAGTACAGTGATTGAAAAAAATATTCTTTGTTCGTTAATGATAGTAATGCTTTAATATTAATGATTTCAGCCTGTTACCTATACATTCTAAAATGATCAAGCAGCAAAGAGTGGCTTTTAAGGCTTGGGAAAGAAAGAGTAGCATCATTTCAGCATAATTAATGTGCCATCTTTCTAAATAAACAAGTTTCATTCATGTTTCTGGATGCATGTGGGGAATGCCATCCTGAGGACATCCTCAGGTCTGTTTGTATTGGACGTCTGGCACAGGGTCAGGTGTCTGCTGTACCTCCCGCTGTCTGTCTGATGGACTCAAACCTCTGTATAGCAAGAGAGTTGTCCTGAGGCTACCCAGAGTCCTGTCTGCTTTCCATCCAGCTGTGCAGCCCATCTCGTGTATCTCTTTTTATGTGTACACATGTTACTCATGAGGCCGGCCTGATGTTGGGTTGTGAGGATGAATTATGAAAAAAGCTGTGGATTCAGTATCTCATCTCTCCACTTTCAATGCCATGGTTTCACCGACTGTGACCTGATATTTATCAATGCACATTTTTTTAAATGAAATGCACTTGTCTGAGGAGGATAAGAGCGCTGATAACTCTAACAGAAAGAGCGACAAAACGAATGAGCTCATCTAGGCCTTTTCTTCATCCTGCTGTCATTTTCTGTTAGTCCCTGTGTCTCCACAATGGCTGTTTTCTCACATAAAACAAACCCCCATCGCTTGATGCGGCACACCAAAGCCTAATCCTGTTTGATGAATAAGCACCCCTCCACCAGTTTTATTACCGGTGTGTTGCTGAAAGCTCTGCATCTCTAGGGTCATTCCCCCTGACAGAACCTGCTGAGAAACACCGTCTCAGATTCTCTGCTCAGATAGTAGCTTTGACAGAGTACACAGGAAGTACACGCGCACACACGCGCTCTTAGTCACGCACAAACAGGCTTGAATGTGTAAACAGACCTTGAGCTTCCTAATCCCGTAAATTTGAGTGCTGGTGTGAAGAATCCTCTTTTTTTTTTTTTAAATGTGCAGCACATATACGTTCCGGTTAAGTCGAGATACGCTAGCATCAAGAGACCCTGGCTCTCTTTGCCACTGGTTTTTCAATAAACAATCCCACATCAGTCTTGTTCAAAAAGGCTATTTTTATATCACTGTTCTTAGGCCGTTAAACTTCCAGCTCAGTATAAACAGTTGAGGTACCCAGTAAACAAGGCGAAGAACCTCGTTCTTTGACCTGTCAGTCATCTCCTGACAGAATAGTCATTCTGTTTGGAATGTTTTCAGAACTGCCAAGCAGAATTTGAGGAGATACGGTGGGAGTGAATAGTTTTAGAGCTCGTCAGAGTTGAAGTATGTGGAAGAGGTGTGGATGATTTGAGTTTAAAACTGTCAGGTGCAAATTTAATAAGCTGATGTTTGTTTGTTTATTTATTTTCGTGAGGAATCTAAAAACTTCCTACTGTTCTGATCATTAGAACGTATTAGAAAAAGGACGTCCATCATTTGTGTAAACAGGCGTTCCAGACAAACTGATTTAAGATTATGCTTGTGTACAGTGTTCATCAATTAAGACATGACAAGACAATAAAAATACAAGATTTATATTTTACATCTCTTCAACATTCAAAATAAGTCTTATTTGACCGACAAAACAGCGTGGGTTCATTTGTTTTAAAAATATACTAAAATGGGCAAATGATAAAATAAAATGTTAATATTTCACAATATTGCTGTATTTTGTTCAAATAAATGCAGCGCTGGAGAGTCTGAAAGACCTCAGTCAGAATCATTACATTTATTTTTTCAGAAAATCTGCAATTTTACATTTAAGAACTTACTAATTTAACTTTAAGTACATACTAATAAGCAGTCTTATTGTAGAAGTTGGATGCATGAAAAGCTTTAGCTAGACTGTGAAGGATTAAGGTTCTTTACTAATTAAAACTTCAGAGGAGAAGCTCTCTGGAGG
Organism: Enteromius mattozi; assembly: GCA_032359235.1. NCBI lineage: Eukaryota > Metazoa > Chordata > Actinopteri > Cypriniformes > Cyprinidae > Enteromius > Enteromius mattozi. Next base: position 2,256,372 of record JAUMHE010000042.1, on the reverse strand, counting down.
CCAGACAGAAACTCAAGTCACTCTGCAGTTGTTGCTAAAGATGAAAGTGTTTTCATAGCCTATGAACTTTTTGTCTTCTCAAAGTCATAGACACTTATTCTTAGATAGGATGCCTGGTAGTGAGGTTGGTTGGCATTGCATCCACGTGGGTTTATCATTTTATGGTAATGTTTTTGGTCAGGGATGCCCAGTCCTGTTCCTAGAGAGTTGCATTCTTACTGAATTCAATTCAAACCCTCCTCTAACACACCTCTCTGTAATTATTAAGTGTTTTGGAAGACGTTATTTAACTGGTTCAGGTGTGTTTGATTTAGTGCCGAAGGCATAGTTCATATGACGTTTATCTTAAATTGTTTAGGCTAGGAGGTTAATGTTTGTATTGAGTGACAGATATTATTTATTTTTGTATCTAAGCAGTCCTTTTCTTTCTGCATTGTATTTACAGCCTGTTTCAGTGTGGGAGATCAATTAGGAACGGTTTAATTAAAAGCATTTTCTTTGACTAATAAATGCACGCTCAGAGCTGCCCGTCCCCAGTAGTGTGTCATGCCATTGTTTTTTCTTGCCTTTGCCCTCTTAAAAAAAATCAGGATATTAAAATGCATGTTATCTGGCTGCATCATAATTTGGCCGGATGGCCGGAAACCATGTGGCTGTTTGTGTCCCTACATTTCCACAACGGTTATTAACACACATCAGCACACAGTGAATCAGAGACAGATGGCTGGCCAATAGAAAAAAATGAGGGCTGAGGGAGAGTGTAATTAAAAAAAGAAAAATACTCTAATTATGAGAAGTGTTTCCACCCTCAATACCTTAGTTAGATGTGTTTTTGTTCCTGGACTTTAGTTTTTAGAGACCAAATTACAAATTCAGGAATGCCTGCTTCAGCGTGCAACAGTTGGTTTAATAATAAAAGTAGATATTATTTCCATGTTTTTTTTCTAAAGCTTTAAGAGGTTTTATACCTACATGTTTGGACATTTACATGAGAACATCTGAACACAAACTCTTAATATTTAGTCCCCAGTGACAGGAATCACCATCAGGTCTCAACAGCAGTCAAAAGTTTTTATCCAGTGCTTTGCCACTTACGTGTACAATTTTACTATCTTTTGAGCTTATACATTTTTTTTTCTCACCAAGATAATGCAGTCTAGCTGGCTAACATAAGATGGTTTTGTCAAAGTTGACTTTTGATAATCTTGAAAGCATCAGTGAATAAAGTATTTGTTTACCTACAGTGTGTTGTGAAAAATTAGTTATATTTTATAGATGTGTTGCAAATCATCTTTAAAAATGAATGTGTAAAATGAGTAAAAATAAATCCTATTAGACATAGCAAGCAAATTTGCTAAAAATTATAATTTTTAAAGAGTTATTAAAGAGTATTGCATTTGTCTTAGATAATTCACATTAAACATTGAGTGTTTTTATTTAAAGCTTCAATGGTCAGTTCTAACTAATTAAAATTTTCAGCCCATTCATGTCATTCCATGCCTTTTGTTTATCTATGGAACAAAAATGTGCAAAGCACATAAAATATGGTAAATGGAAGCTTAAACATACATGTCTGACACACAAGAACCAATGAGGTGTTTTTCTGCCAGGCCCAGATTAGCCATTTTAATATCTGATGCGGTCTTTCTGTAAATTAATGTGTCGTGTGTATATATATATATATATAATATACAGTTAATATGGGTCACTTTTATGGGGTCTTAATTTTAAGCTTGGAAAGGTTGATTTCCTAATGAAATATTAATGATTAATTAGTGTTACAAAGATGACCAAAAGTCTTGAAATGACAGGAGGGTGAAAAACTTAACTTTTAACATTACTCATACTGAGTTCTAATGATAATTTCAGGTGATTTGCTTATCTGTCACTGTCTTTGAAATCTCTTCATTTTGGTGTTTTTCTCATCAACTACTTTTTTTTTTTTTTGTGCGCGTGATTTTTAAATGAGAGGTTCTTTTGACTAATTAATCTGCATATGTAATTAAATTGATTGACAGCCCTAATTGATGCTTTAGTGTTGATTGAGTGTCTTAATGATTATCTCCATAATGTACCGCAGTTTGTGTTTCATTTTTTTTGTTTATCACCTCTAGTAAATATTCATAAGTCTATGGAGACTTTACTCACGAGTGGCCAGAAGGAGAGCACTACAACCCTCCGGTTGGCCAGAGCGCTCTTGGTGTTGCCTGGCAACCGTGTACAGATAGAGGGAGGTGGACAGCGTCCTTCTCGCTGCCGCCCACCGTCGGTGTCTATGGAGCGAGTGAGATCCACAGCCCGCCCGCTCTCTGTGTTCAACAGAGTTTTGCCGACAATGAGTAAAGGATTGAGTCAGCCTCTTCAACAAGAAACATGTGCTACGGTCCAATCAATAGAGCAGCACAACCTCAATGATATCTGCTACATGTTAGATCTCACACCGACACGTTCCAGCAGATGAGTATCACAAGTAGCAGAGAAGTGGGCGGTCGGCTCTGTACTTTTTACGATTTCTCTCGTTCAGAAATATTTGTACCATGTACCCTCTGTAGTTGAGCACTTTAGGGTGTGCGTATCCTGTTACAATGCCCCAGGGCTGCTTATTTACAGCCTTGTTAAATATCACTGCTTGTGCATCGAGAGAGAGATGAGATGGAAAACAAGCTCACCGACAGAGGGTTTTCTATCCCTCAGACACAATGTCTTTGGAGGGAGGAAACGTGGTGCGTTTCAGGCCTCTTTTCTCTGGTCGTATCATTCAGGTTGTTTTTATTTCTCCCTTTCAGGGGGCCGTCTGTGTTAGAGGGCTTATTTGTTTCCTGAATGGCTAATCTGCCAAGTTCATGCCTGAAGCAACGGTGCTGAGAGAGCCGTTGTTCTGAGCGCTGCCAGGGCGGGCCATGTAATGGTGCAGCCCAAGCTCTCTAATTTCCATACAGCTGTCCTGGTAGGCAGGTCTCAGTGCAGAATGTCAGCACAAGGGAAAAGCTGTTACCTTTCATGTACCTACATGTTAAGATGGTGCTTTGTAAATAAAGGCTAATCGGCTCTAGGAAGTTAAGCCGAAGGTTCAGTTAAGGGTTCGTTGGGTCAATCCAGTTGATCAATACTGCAGCACTAATATTAAAACATCCATTGTTGTATTTGTAGATTACCACCAAATAAAACTAATTTGCCGGTTACTGTCTTAACACTTTTAAAAAGGCTGGTTCATACTGGAGTGGATTTAAAGTAGTTTACACAAAAATGGAAATTCTGACATCATCTTTTAAGTTGTACCAAACAAGAATTACAACCCCCCCCCCCCCCATTTCAAAGAGTTTACATGCTTTTTTTCATCCCTTGACATTAAGTGAGGACTAGAGTGAAAAAGTAAAAGCGCAAGGTATCAAAAAAAGAGTTAATTTGTGTATGATGAATGGATCTTAACCTAACACTAACCCTAATCTAAGTCGCTGTTCTCTGAATACCTTAACATCAATCCTACCTTTTTACTGCCTTCATGAGAATTATCTACCCTTTTTTTCAATCTGTTTTTTTAATCAATCGATTTGATTAATAAAAACCGGCTAAATGATATCTGGTGTAATTCACCAGCTGTTTAAAATCAGTCATTTTTGTTTATCATATTTGATATGGTCTAAGTCTAAACTTCATTAAGTAAAGTACAGTCAGTATTTTCAAAAGACTTGGATTAAACCTCTGAATTCATATAGATTGCTTTTATGAAATGAGTACACTATACAACCAATGTCCCTCAATGGCTAGCTGTTAGAGAATATCCTTACGATGTGAGTGTCATGCCAAATGAGTTATCATGTCTTGCCAGAGGGCGTCCACGGCTTTTCTGGCTCACACTCATTTTCATTAACTCGTGCGTTTGACTGTACATCAGGTGGATTTATACAAGTGAATATGAATGTGCAAGACTGCTGATTTATTAGCTGCTTTAAATAAATAAATAGAATAGTGCAGTGAATGGTTCAATTATTTGCACGTAACAGACCCTTTTTGTTCAGCTAATATTACTGGAAGCGGAAGCCTCACACATTCAAGTTACAGATGGCCGCATTCTCAATGTATCAGTTTAGTATTTTCCCTTATATTCTGAGTGTTCATGATTGATTTAGCATGGGATGGTTCATGAACAAGTCCAATGATTCAACCCTTATCTACCCAGCCCCAAGACAGCGGTGTGGAGCAGTGATTATGAAATGAGAATATGCAAATAGTTGTGATATCAGCTTCAGTCTTATAGATGATTTATCTCCTTTCATTCAGTGCATCCTACCTGGCTGTTTTTAAAACAGAACCTGTCCAGTGATCACTAGAAAAAAAGCAGCATGGCTTTGGACTGAAAATCAAGGAATCCTCCTACAGAAAATTGACTGCCGTTGTGGTATGAAAGCAAGACAAGCAGTCGACAGAGGAGCGTCTATTTTTGGGAAGCTGTTCTAACCTCTCTTTCTGGCTCCCTGGATCATGTAGTGTCTTATCCTCAGAGGAGGATGGCCAGCTGGCGTAAAAAAGATGCTCTCTCTTTGTGGCAAAGCTGATGGAAGGAAAAGGAAGTCATGTTTGTACTCAATCTATCTTCAGTAGGGCAGCTCTGTACACTGCGCCCGTGCATGCTTGAGTCTTTCTATACACACGTTTATTGACACTTCTTGCCTTGTTGGATCCTGTTGGACTCAATCAACAACTCTGTAGCCAAATGCAAACTGAGGCCTCGCAGTGCCTTCGACTGAGCAGGAGAAAGCAGTCGGCTAGCTGCATAGACTGCGTCAGTGACCCAGCATTTCTCATCACGGAAAGCACCATGTTCAGTTTGCATTTCTCAGCATGTACTGTAGAAGGGGTGCGGCCGGCCCAACAAAAACTCCTTAATCAGCAACTCTAATTCAGGTCTGCTGCAGGCTGCCAGGGTCTACGTGAGTGCAATTGTGGTTTTATAGTGTCACTTATGGATGGATGATTGAAACTTTACATAAGCCTAAAAATCTAGCTGTTGAAAAAAAAAAAAAATTATAAAAATGATTGAATTTGTTTGAAATACATAAGTATAGTCAATAAAGGTAGATATATCTGTGTATTTTTTAATATTTAAAATTATTTAAATGGTTATGAGCATTTTGAAATGAAACGTATAAATAATTAATTTTTATCATCTCATGTTACCTTTGTGGTTACTAAATTATGAATATTCATTTTAAGTTCTCCATCCCAAAGTGGATGGAGGATGCTGTGTCTAAACAGAATGCTCTTTCATTAAAAAAATTAAACGCCAAGTACTAAAGGCTTTGCCTCACCACTATGTTAATGCACTTTGACATGAAGTATCATTAGGAGTCTTAAGAGGTTTTATTTTTAGCAGATGCTGGAGTGTTCTCTGAGAGGAACTGGGCAGAGATTTGAACATGGAGACTTTTAGGATACAGTGTCATAGCTTCTTCCAGGAGAGAAATTTATGAGTAAATACCCGTGGCTTTAACTTGTGCTCTTTATTAGAGTATCATATGGGATGCAATTTTATTAGCTTCCAAGACGTTCATCTCTGTAGCTTTTGCAGCATTACACAAAACATCTTAAAAACCAGCATAAATGTAAGTGTTACTTTACCAAATCTGAATAATCTTATCCACAATCCTATTACAACCCTGGAAAACCCAGAACAATTTAGCACTTTGGTGCAGTAAGCTTCCTTATTAGGAAATGGTACGGACTCAGATTTCCCAATTTGCTTCTGAATCACAGGCTCTCGACGGTGTTTGATTCCAGGTTTAATTTGAGTCATTTGGGTATTTTTGATTTTAAAATTTCAACTGGCCTGTTTTTTAGATTTCTTTTCACATTAAAAAAAAAACAATCTTGCGTCAGGTTTTTGAAAATTGTAATGGTAACAATTTTTGCAGATTACATTTTACATGCAGTGTTAATGTGCAACAAAGTGGAAATGTTAAAGAACAGGATTGCATTTTACACATCCTAGTTACCATATTTTTAACCAAGTTATTGTAACATTTACTTCGCTGTCCCCCCACTGTCGCTTAAGACAAAGTAATTAAATAAAAGTTGCATGCAGCCAGTAAAATAGAATGAAATTCTTAATTATGACCTCTATTATAGAATAATATGTTATCAATTGGTTAAACATGACTTCTGGCTGTCATGGCCAAGCAAGAGAGAAGACTGGTACAATTGGTTTGCATTCGAGTCACGATATTTCAAGACCTCCGCAAACTGACTCAAGACAATGGAAGTAGTTCATTATATCCCAGCTCTTACTCGGTTTCAAAATGGCCATTTGTCTTTATTCTGGTCTCTCTTTCCTAGCAGACTATGGAAATCTTGAACTCATACCTACATTCCTCAGTTGGTTATTGAATGCCACCAGCACAAAGGAACTTTTTGAAACTACAAGACCTGGTAAAAGCCCAATTACTGAATAAACAGAAACTTGCACCTTTAATGAGCAATACGTTCCTTTTTTTTCCTTCATAGTAGGACCTCAAAGCAGTGTTAAACACTGTGGCATTGCAGTCTTCCAGCGCTCTGTGTGGTCTATCTGGACAAGTGTTTCTCAGGGCTGTTGGATTCATGAGAAAAGAGGTTGATGGGGCAGTTCTGGTGAAGTCATGCATGTTAACAGGGATACATAACCACGATTCCCCAGGGGCGGCCGTTTAGAACACGAGGTGGCAAGCAGTTCCTCTCCAACCCTAGACTCATTAAGAATACATGAGCACTTAACGTTCTGCTGCCACTGGCAGACATCTATTATTGATGATGGGCAGATTGCTCCCTTGAATAATATAGGACTCTTTTGTGTTGTTGTGGACCATGAAGCCTGTCTTTGGAAGTGTTAATGCGGAGAAAATCTTGACCCGTACGACTTTGCGGAGAGAACTTGTGCACCCTCTTTGCTTCCCGTTGCATTTCTGAGATCATTAAAAAGAAAAACAAGTTCTCTTAACTGCTTTTCTCTAAACAAAGTAGTACTTCTCATCTAGTGGTAGTTCAGTAGTGTTTCTCTCTCTCTCTCTCTGATGTTCCACATTATATGTAAAAACTGTCTGTCCTGTGTGGTTTAAGGGACTGTTTAGATGGATATCACAACAGTCTTAATTAGTGAATTTCCATGCCTGTGGTCCAGCTGTTTCCTTCAGCATGAATTCAGCAGAAATTATAATCAAGTTCAAAAAACACCCCAAAGCAGGGTGTGATGGAGCTTTTTTCCATATACTTGGTTTTTTTTTTTTTTTGTTTCAGAGGCCCACATTGCCCTCTTTCCACATTCTCACTAAAACCTGGTTTATGCAAGGGTCTATGTGCAAGTGATGTCACTGAGGCACTCAGGAAGTGTTCATTGCTTTTTTTGCTTTTTTTTTTTTTCTTTTCTTTTTAGGGCTGTGTGATTGAATGGTTGTGCACTTCTGATTTTCTCTAACATTGCATTTTGGTCCTTTTGGACAAATTAAATCTTTTGCAACCTCTTTAGAAAGACTTGAGTTTGACCACTACATTCTGTACAAAGAATACAAATCTCCAAACAGGATTCTGAACTTCTGACCATTTACCCAAAAATATACACTTACCTAAATACAATTACATAAAAATATACACTGTAAAAAAAAAAAAAAAAAATGTTTGTTAAAAATTGCAGCTATGGTTGCCAGAATTGTGCCTTAAAATATGGTAGCAACATTTGAACTTAAATTTTACATTTAAATACTGTAACTTCATTAACTGATATATTGTTAATATACCAGCCTATTGACTAAAATCTGTTTTGTACTTTTTTAATACACTGATAACCACCAAAAGCATTTGGTGAAGAGAATGTCAAATGATAAACCAAAGCCCATCACAAACAGCCTTTAAATATTAACATATATAGAAGGTGCACAGCTTCATTCACATAAACACATGAAACTTTAATGCAATAAATATTAATTTAAAAACATTAGATGTAACATACAACCCTAATGTACAAAACAGAAGAAACAGTTATTTCAGCAACAAACAAAACATTAGATTTGAAATGTAATGCAGGTAATTCTGTATCAAATTAGTTAAATTATACTCCACCAAACTTCCAAAAACAGTATACTACCGTTAAATTACATGTAATGTTCAAAACTGTTTTTCACCATATGTAGTAGGGGAACTTACCATTAACCGTTTTAAAGGTTTTTACTGTAGCATTTTATATTCTTTTCCCATTAAATTTAGCATCTCTTCAGTAAAGCCGGTTCTTTGATTAGCAGTAAATCTCCATCGGCTGTTTAAAAAAAAAAAGAAAGAAAAAAAGACGGCAGTTAATGCACAGAGCCATAGATCACTGACAAGCTACACAATATTGTTTTCAGTATCGCAAATTAATCGCCAGAATATTGCATAAATGTGTCTCTTATATGACCAATGACCAACGAATATGAAATTTTAAATGTACCTGGCTACATAATGTTCAGCAAACTACTTACTCTTGTTTTTTGCTGGTTCAGTTAGTGTTGTCTCTGCGTTGCTGTTTGTTATTTTTGAGGATATTGCAACCATGAAATTCATCCAGTCAACACAAATGAGGGCTGAGGGCTGTGTTCTGTGCACAGTCTGTGGAGTGTCATGCAACACGTCAAACAAATGTACAAAGTATTAAATAACGCATAGGCTGAATATCTTTATTCATTATTCTGTCTCTTTGATCGCTACATTGTGTTCCTCCCTTACTTAAACCATCACCCGTGGTATTAGGTTGGGAGAACCCGCTCTTGTTGTTTTGCAGTACACACAGACAGGAAGAGCTGAGAGGATTGTGTCTCTGCTCATGACTGCTCTCTCAACCCTCTGGAGATGTAACCAAACACTTGATATCATCCTGTTAGCGACTGTCACTCTTTGTCCTGCAGGGCCTGACTAAGAGTAATTACTTCATCACACTCTCACATCTTGACCCAGAGTCACGGGTCTTTCTTATATCTCCTGGGACAGCGGTTTGTGCCTCTGTGCCTCAAGTGATTAATCTCGCCCCAAATTCAAACCTTGTATAATTAAGTCCTTTAAGTGCAATTAAAAAGTTTGTGTCTTTCAGATATCAGCTTTTCTAGCAGGTCACACCGATTTTTAACAACATGTGCTTCGAGACTTGGAGTTGTTTTTCTGAAAGCCGATTGAGAAAACTGAGTGAGCGAGAGCTCCTCCAACCCCTGAGGCCTGTCCTAAGGCTCTTGAGGAGCCTGCTTATGTTTACTCTTTCTGTTTGCGTGTGGTTAGCGTTTTAAACCTCTGCCACAGGCACTGCTCCATAATTGAGCTAAATCTGATCCTTACTGTTATTTTGGAGTCGCGCCTACTCTATCTGCTGCACTTGAATGAATTCATTGTAATACCTTTTGTTTGTTGGTAAATGTTTTTATACACTTATTAAAGCTCTGACAGCGGTCCACAGCTAAATTGACTGGACTTGAGTCAGTAGAAGAACATTTTTTTTTTTGTCAATATTTGTGCAACCAACCAGAGCAAGAACATGATTCTATACCAAATAGGATAAAATGATCACGAGCACCATAATATTTCTCTCTTAATCGTCTAGTGTGAAAGTTGCAATGTCTTTCTCTTAACATCTGAGACAGACCAGCGTTGCTATTGTGTTACATCATCTGGCTTCAACTGACACACACCATCCAAAACAAAACCGTTTGTTTCTTTGCCAAGCTGTTTCTTTTTGTATTTCTGGTAGACAGCAACCAGTTGTACATTTAGGTGTGATTGATTTTTTTTTTTCAGATATTTTTCCGTTCCTCATTTCAAAGGCTGGGCTGTTGTTTTTATGAAAAGCACCTTGTGGTGTAAGCTTGACACTGAAATCTGATCAGCTTTGGCACTGCTTTCTCACGGAGGAGTAAGATTTAAAGAGGTGAAACTGGTTCAGAATCAGCGTCAGCGTACATTGATATGAAAGAGCTGCAGTTGTGGTCTAACCACATGGTTAAGATCCTCCCTAAGCGCCGAAAACTATGTATTATTCCAGCCCGACTGGAGCGTCTGGAACAGGAGCTAGTGTAAGAGGAAACACCTAATGACAGCAGCAACAAGACTGAACATGTCCTCTGCAGTGAAGCAGGTTTACATGTGTCAAGCTAAAGGTCTGAATTAAGACTCGTCCAGTAGTTAAACCTCTTATTAGGGTACACAATTTAGTCTGTTTTCTTAGTTCCACCCTCATAACTGGAAATGTTTTCCATGGTAGTCGTGACATGTTCCTTTGTTCTATCAGTTGGTCAGTTATGGCTAAATTATTGGCTTTGTGTATCAAACAATCTGAAATCTCTATAAAAGTCTGTTGATTTTAGACAGTGTGCCATGGCTTTTACTCAAGAACTGTTCCACCTGCATTCCTTAAACATGAGAGCATCTCTTAACTCACCTGTGGTGGCCATATATCACTATAGAGCAGAGCCTGTTTGTTTGTCGATCCTGAGATTACTGTCCTGAAGTTCTAGCTTCTCCAGACCTGTGCTCCATCAGTTTGTCCACTTTTACAAACTCTAGAACATAAAAATTTTACTCGGGTATTTCCAACCCTGGATACACTAAATCCATCACAAGAGTTTCCATAGAGTAGACAAAGTACAACCGATGCACAGTGAATGTGCTAATGGAACAATCTTTCACCACCTTCCATAAACTTTATCTTCCTCATTGAGAGAGCTTGTGTTCAAATATCTAGCTGCTGAAGGCGGGTATTTCTTTCATTTAGCTGTGAGCATGGGCCTGTTCAGTAGGGGTGAGAGAAAAAATAGATTTCCTTCTCTTATGCTCTTAGACTGTCTTCAGCTATTCTACAAAATATTCACAATCCATTCTGAGCTTAGTTATTTTCTCGTACATATACCGTAACACTTTTGTGTGCTAGAGAGCTGTATTCTTCTTGCTGAAGGACAGGATAAAAAAATCTAAAATGTAAAAAATAATTAGTGTGAATGCAGCCTTTTAGATCTGCTGCTGTCTATAATGTTATCCGTAAAAATTAAATAGCAATAATGCTCATTAAAAAAAATGTCTGGAAACAAATGTTTTGATTCATTTTTAATTTGTAATTGTTTAAAAAATTACTTCTATAAGTAATTTAATGAATATATGCAAACATGTGATGTCCGAAGTCCGTAAACATTTGATTCATTAAAAAAATGTAGATAAAGAATCCTTTTGGAGTTAGGTTATGATTTCAAGAATCAGAATTGCAACAGATTGTGAGGTGCCTAAAGATTCCCATCCCTGTTGTTTGGTTCACACAGAGGTTTCAAGACCACAGACTTCAAGTCTCCTTTCTTCCGTTTTAAATGCATTCATGAGAGTACAAAACATTGTTAGTGGAGCTCCAGATCTGTAATCTGGGTTTATTTTTATCTGTTAGTGGTAATCATCATTTTCTACATAGTGTTCGTTGACCTTCCATAGCTGACTTTCTCATTCACTCACGCACGCACACAGTTGCACTCACAGATTCTAAAAAAATGGTCACTTCTCAAGTGTGTCTCTACAAAAACAAACAGTCCGTGAAAGGTCAGCTTTTAATGAGACTCTTTTTTTTTTTTTTAATAAGGATAGAAATGTTATATCTGGACCTGTCTGCAATATCTGCACCATGTGACTCATCAAGTGGGAGATGAAAAACTCTTCAGCTAGAATATCAATCGCTGCAGTGGCACTAGAGTGCATCGGTTTACAAATCTATATGCACATGCTCTGAGCAGACCTTAGGCAACTGTCTTAAGATAAAATATCATACATATTTCACACATTGTGGGATTTTGCTGTCATGAATTGGCGTTTCTTCACTAATTGTATTGGCTACAAGACTGACTTAGATGTAAAAGTTTCACATACTTCAGAGTAGAGTTTAAGTAATACAGTTTGGCTTGTAAACTTTATTCAAAAAGAAAAATCGTCAAACTTTCAAATTAAGACTTTCATACTGTTTCCAGTTGACATTGCCAGCTCTTCAAGTCTCATGTTACCTACGTTTAAGCCACTTGGAATGGCCTGAAAATCATCATCTGAAACCAGATCAGGGCAAAGACTTTCTGTGCGAATCTGCTATGCTAAAGGTCACTGCACCTTTGAAGAATCCTGTCTTTCACTGCAACATGGAGGGTCAAAAGTGGAGCTTTTAACAGTTTGTTCTTTCATGTTGTGCAGGACTGACTGTTACCCTCCTGTTATGGTTCAACTCAAGCTATCAAGGGACGTGATAGATTATCATATCTGCACACAGAATTACTATAAGGTCGCCACCTCAGTTTTGTCAGGTTCTCTAGAAGAAGAGTGTCAGTAGAGTTTGGCTCCAAGCTGCCCCAACACACTTGGCTTGAGGTTTCTGGTGATCCCGAAGACCTTGATTAGTTCTTTCAGATGTGTTTAATCAGGATTAGGATAATTAGGACTCTGCAGGATAGTAGCCTTCCAGGAGCAGGATGGGACACTCCTGCTTTAAAATTTAAATCTTTCGCAGTGTAAGGTATTGCCTTAGGCTCTTTTCTCTGTCCTTAAGAATGCTGAGGAACCAGTCTGTAAGCAGTCAGTAACAGTTACTGTAACTGAAAACATGGAGAGCTGCTGAACTTCACAAACAGCTGGAACAGAAAATATGGAGATCTGCTAAACTTCACGAACAGTTGGAAAAGTAAAGCAGTAGCCACTGTCCCCACTAATTACCCTACATTACCACTACAGGCCAGGTAAAATTATAGTCCTCGGATAAGAAAACAACACCTGGAGTTTTTTTTTTTTGTAGTCCTCTTTTCAGCTGTTTTAAAAACTTTGTCTACAACCATTTATTTTTGCTTTAATACTTTATAGTTCTGCTGTCTGTAGTAGAAGTGGAACAACTCTTTGGGGTTTAACAGAAAAAGCCTTCTAATAAAGTAAAGTCCTTCACCTCTGTTGCTACCAACAACAGTCTCTATTTAGATTTTATTGCATGATAGTCAACATATGAGTCAGTATGTTTGCAAAGAATTTATGACAGTCATATTGCAAGATTAGATCAGGGTGCAAGGGTCAGTGAGCATGTATGCTTGAATATTGTCGCTCTTGGAACCAATGACGAATAAATTTGCATCTATGTTGGGTGCACATGCCATACTATATGGCACTGTGGCTAATTGAGAAGAACCTTTGCGTTAGACCATGATGAACTTCCCGTTAAGGATTTAAAGAGTTAAGAGGCCCAACTAAGGCCCATCTGTGTTCATTCTGATATAAGTAATTGTACAATTGTAGAAAATTGCAGGTTCTGGATCCTGTTTAAAGGATGTATTTGTAATAATGCTTGTTACATTTCATTTATGTTTGCTTCTCCATCTCAGGTGAATTGATTTTTCCTAACATCACAGAAGTAATTTCCCTCTGCTCTTCTATGCTTTACACACATCTGGTTTAATTTACCCAGCATTGTTGTTTATCCGATTCCTAAATTGGACAGTGACCCCACGATGTCTCGGTGTATCATTTTTTTTCTTCATCATTCACCCAGCCATGAGGGATGCTGCCTTCATGTAATTCATCATGACCCAATCAAACGTGATGGATCAGGTGCTTATTGTCAAGTTGGAGGCTAAATGCTCGGGTCAGGAGCAGATGGTATCATTGTGCTTGGTAGGACATCGCAGTCCGCAGGCGAATTCATTAACCTCGATGTCATCTGCCCGATTGGAATGTGCGCTTTCTTGCTTTGCAACAGTTGCCCGTTCATAGGGAGGACACTGCCTGTCCTCTATTTTCTTTTGAAAAAGGTCAGATATACGTCTTAATGTTTGGGAATGTTTTAGCAGTTTTTCTTCATGCACGTTTCATTTTTATTTAATTTTTTTAATGATTTGGGGTCAATCACAAGGTGTCCAACATGGTAAATGAAAGAAAAGAGGAAAATCTTTTAAAATGAAAAATCTAGTGTGTTCTATGTTGAGTTGACATTGATTGATCTTCAGTTTCAAATTATATATTTTAAGTAATGTATTGACCTTCATCCAGAGTAATGATGGTCTTCAAGGGTCCTCTCTGTCATTTATGTTTTTATACACATTTCTGCACTACATGGTCATGGTAAACAATTTTGTTGTGAAAAAGTTTTGTTTAGAAATAAATTAATACTAGTGTATGCCACACTATCCAATAAGGATTTGTTTTCTTAGAATGTCACTATTCTTAAGAATATTTTTTTCTTTATTATGATGTTAAGACTGACTTTATGCTCCCAAAATTAATTCAATTTAATAGATCCGGGCAAAAAAATAAATGGGCATTATGGTTTTGGACTCTTCATCCACTAGCTGTTTCAGCATCCACAAATTTTCACAAGCTGTCCTCCTGTTTGCAGCATGTTCTTGGCGTTTTGCCTGCTTGATTTGTGATAGTGTCTTAAGGAATTAACATTTTCTTGGAACTTGCATTGCTGCATCGCTAAAACAATATAACATTGTTGTGGGCCATCTATCATGTGTCTGGCAGGTCTTGTTGCCTTAAGCATATCTCCATCATTCTAAAATCCATGAAATGGGGAGATAAGAAAATGGACTTTACAACCCAAGCGTTCCCAGGAAAGCACCTGTTTTTTGCGGTTGCATGTCAGGGGAAAGTCTCACTCCATGGAGTCTGTTAATTCTCCACTGTGAACATCGGGGGGGTCAGAGTCTCTTCAAAAGACACGGGCAGAACCTTCTCACATGCCACACATTCCTATCCTCTGTGTAAAGTTTAGGAGGGTTTTTGTCTGAGAAGAGAGAGAGCTTTATACACACAAACTCCCAGTGCCCCCCTCCCAACATACATACACGCTCCAGTTTGTTTAGGGGTTGCCATAGTGATGTTCTAACAGTCGAGAGATGAGTCATCATCACACCACTGATCTATAATAGAGAACTGGATTGCTCATGACGTCATAAGTGAAGGTGATTTAAATGATTGTTAAATTATTTAGCATACATAACATTTTGCATGGAGACAGTAACATTGATAAACTTGCGCAATCTTAGAGAGTCTGAAATAGATATGCTCTGTTGGGACGTTAAACATATTATACACATCATAATTTATTCAGAGAAATAACTGATTAATTACATACAGTACGAACATGAAGCTTTATTTCAAGACGATGCATGGTAAGCTTTTCATTTCAGTAGAACAGCAGAGGCTATTGTATTATTAATTGCATATTCAAATAAATTTCACAAATAATTGCGTACATAAAAAATAGGCTATATTTCGTGTTGAATAACTTACCTGAGACACACCCACCTAAATGACTGAAATGTAGCGCTTATCCTGCCCAAAAAGACCATAAACATTGCCAATAACATCTGAAGTAAAAATGAATGTACATACACGTAACATAAGAATTTATCCCATGTGACTGATTCTCTTCAAATCGGGTGATTTTAGGTCAGCAGTTTGCCTGTGACTCAGTGGGGCTCTCTGCCGGTAGGGAATAGTAAGATGGCAGATCGATCACTTCCGGTGGCTTCACTGGCTGTCACCAGTCATTATATAGATCAGTGCATCACACCTGTGTTTTTAGAAGAAATCCTACCAAAAAACAGGTGAAGGACAGAGAAAAATGTTATTCAAAGAAATATCCTAAGTTTACCTCCATATAATCACTCGCCATTTCATATGGGGCTTGTTGCCAAGGTTATTGGCGTAACGGCTCCTTATAGCTGCTCATTGCTCTCTAGTTTCATGGGTTTCAGGACAAAGATTCATTGGAACCTGTGTAAGATGAAGAGTTTTTCCTAGCAATTCATCACCAAATTGCTTGGAAACTTTTGACAGGTGCAATTTTGTCCCTAACGCTTGGTTGCAGTAACTCAGTGTGGTCTTCTCCCTGCAGAATACAGTATGGCTGCAGCTGGAAAGATTAACTCTGTTTTTATTTATTTATATTTTTAAGTGCAAAGGGAACAATCTAAGAAACCTTTGCCAGGAAGTCTAAACCCACAAGTGTTTTTTTTGTTTGTTTTTTTCTCCAGGACTTGCTTTCTTTTTAAGATTTTTTTTCACTGCTTGCAACGCTGAGCAACCACACACATTGTAAACACCATTTTATTAATACAATTTCATATGCCTGCACTTTCATTATCAGGATGAGGCAACAATGTTATACCCTAAATAGAATTCCCTGAGAATCAGTCTTACTCGGAGGAGCAGATTAAGACGTTGATTCGAAAGTGGTTGCTAGAACTGCTAACTCAACTCAACTGAGGTGTCTGTGTACTTGCAGCCTTAACGTAGTTTGGTGTTGTTAATTACGTCTAGCCTCTGGTGGTCAATAGGAGGTGTTTGATGCCATGCTGATTGTTTTACGAGTAGATGCTCTATTAATCCTGTTCTGTTTCCTTTCTAATGAATGTCAGGCAAATGGTGGAGATCACATTTACTAACACTTCCTCAATACATTCCCACTTTTCATTTGCCTTGATTAGGCTTTAATGAGCATTGTAACACCAACCATAATCCCTTGAGGTTTGTTTAGTCTGGCTTTATCACACTTGCTGGCTTGTTTGATCTAAACCCATTTTGGTATTGAAATGGTCTGGTTCATCATGGTTATTCTGTGCTTATAGATGGATGACATGGCTTGTTACCTCTGAACAAAAGCCATGACACAGAATGTTGGGATGTTTGTGTGCTGTTAAGCTTCAGTGACTTTGTTCTAAGTTAGTCTGACGCAATGGATCTGCCTTTTGTCTGACTTTTAGATTGGTTGACTTTTACTGAAACTGCACTGTATAGGAAGATTAGTCATTAGACTTGAAGTCAATTACCAATTGCTTTGCAAAAACTACTTATTGGACATAATTGTAGTACGTCAGGGAAGTAATTTCAGTCATACGTAATACATTTGAAACTGGTTATATGCTATTCAACAGTCAACTCTGAATTTGTGTCATGAAAGTATAGTTACGAATGTTAAAGGACACAGTTTAACATATCATGACCCCCTTTTCTTTAAAGACAGTCAGGGTGGTTCAGTATAGACATCACTGAGGTGTCTGTGGAACATGTCTCGACTTGTTCAGTGAGTCACAGGAGCAACACATATGACGAGCAGTCACCTCTTTATGTGACCTCCATTATCTTTACTAGGACTTTTTTTTTTTTTTTTTTTTTATGATCACAATCTTACAAATAAACAAAGAGAGCGCCACAGGCAAGTATCTGATTTGTAGGAAACCTTTTTTGTCACTTGGTGTTAGTAGGCAAACTGAATTGTTGGTAACACTGCAGCAAGTTCCCATTACTTGCTCATGTTGCTCATAGTTATAGTTAATAAGCAATGCATTGGTTACTGTATTAATCGTTG
This sequence comes from Enteromius mattozi, assembly GCA_032359235.1. Taxonomy (NCBI): domain Eukaryota; kingdom Metazoa; phylum Chordata; class Actinopteri; order Cypriniformes; family Cyprinidae; genus Enteromius; species Enteromius mattozi. The sequence continues at coordinate 2,239,013 of JAUMHE010000042.1, read as the reverse complement.
TTAACTAATTAAAATACTGCTGTTCATTGTTAGTTCATGTTACCTCAGGCCCATTAAATATTAACACAAACCACTTTTGATTTTAATAATGTATTAGTAAATGTTGAACATTAACATTAACTAAGAATAATATACTGTAGAAGTATTTTTCATTGTTAGTAACCGTAATGAGAAGTGTAACTGAATTTTCTTTACTAGTTGACTGCTTGTTTGTTCTGGTTGTGGTTTTACTCCACTGCTCTTTAAATAGCACACCTCTGGTTATTTCATATATATATATATATATATTTTTTATTTTTTATTTTTTTTTTTTTAATTCCTTTTTTATTTTTTCGAAAACACAACCCTTGTATGTCTGCCTATGCTTGGGTGATCTTTAACCGTGCAGTCCACACACAAAACCACCCTGAGTGCCAAATACCACCTGCTCAGTCTGACGGAAATAACACTGGGAGGGGCCGCCAATCATCTTCAGCGGCTCTGGGGCGGGCTCAGGAACCGCAACAAGTGGAAGGCGTGCACCACCCGGTTTCGGTTGAATATAATCTCATGCTCTTCCACTTTCGTCCTCTGGCTGCATGCACAGCCCTTTTCTCTGAGCTGCACCATTCACTTCCTCATCTGCAGAAAACCTGTCATCTGATCCCTTTGTATGCTCACAGTCTATCCTCCTGAGAGCCAGCAATTCATTTCTGTCCATTTTTGTTTTGTTAATAATGTAACACAATTATTGCAGGGCTCCATGGAATACTTGATTCCGATTTGTCAGCCGCAGAATTCAGAGGTCAAATATTCTGAATGATGACAGTTGTCTAGGACAACGCTATGTAACTGACCCGCTCAATTGGAAATCTGTTTCCTACATGGCAATGCTTGTTTTCTGCCTCACCGCTGTTTCTACAAGTAAGCTAATACATTAATTTGAACTCAAATCAATATTTTATGGCCATTTATTTAAGCAGCTATGTAATAAGCAGGATAGTGAACAATCAACCAGTCATTATTACAAAATAAACACCAAGTTCATTAGGGCTCGAAGCTGAGATTCTGCAGTCTGTCTTCTCATGCAATAAATGAATTGCAGTGTTTCCTGTCTGTATTTCAGAAGCAGTGTTGCGATATGGAATATGTAGTTGTCAATGAACATTAAAGTGATATGATCATTTAGTTTATTCATATAAAACAACTAAATGATCATATCACTTAAATGTGATATATACACGAATATACATGCATGTGTGTGTGTATACAGTATGTATAAATGTTTAATAATATTTTTTTTATTTTTTTTACTAGTACATGATGATAAACCCATGACAATTTTCACTGTGTACATGACAATAAACGCTTTGAATCTAGACATTTAGAATTGAAAATAATATTATATGGCTGCCGTCCCTACTAATAGAAAGAAATGGAAAGTCCACGTTTTTGTGTTGGGTGTCAGAAGGAGGGGAGGCTCTGAAGAGGGCAGGGTCTCGTTCTCTCTCTCTCTCTCTCTTTCTGCTCTGTCTTCATCTCTCCTCCCCTCCCGTCTCTCTCCTTCTGTTCGCTCAGTCAGTCCGCTCAGAGGACGGTCAATGAGACAGACGGGCGAGTCGTTGGTTTCTTCCGTTCGGCTTCATATGCATCCGTCCGTGGATGAGTATGTCCCTGTCGGATCTATCCGGGATTAATAGAGCCTTTATCACGCAGATATATTTCCAGAAATTCTCTCAGTGAATCACACCCGGATTATCGCCATCAGCATCACCATGGGTTTCTACGGCACTTTAAAGATGATCTTCTATAAAGTGAGTACACGCCGTTATTCGCGTTGGGTGCACTGCGGCTTTTATATCCATACAGCCACCCGCCTTCTCTCGGGGGGCTCGCTTTAATACCCCCATCAGCCCTGACGCGCCGCGACGGGAACGCTCCCATTAGAAATCAAAGAAGCGGTGTGCACTGCAAGCGCGCGATGTCGGTTCGCAAGGCGCGATGTGATATTCAAATGCGATGCGCGCGAGTGTAATGTACACATCTTGGTTGATTATACCTAATGCCAGCGTTCGGGTTTGTCGCGTCGCGCTCTGAACGCGTACAAGATCTCAGGGCTCGTCTTTAAGGGTGCGTCGGTGAAATATGCGACTGTTCTTATATACGGCCACTGCGGAAAATCTCCAGCTGACATAGAGAATCACCTTTCGCGATATTCGTTCACGTGAACCTACTTTAAGTCGTCTTGACAAGAAATTCACATGCAGAAAGGATGTGATGCGCTTAAATATTCAAATGGTTTTGGAGAACAGAGGCTCCATCACTATTTCTCTACCATCTGCCCATCCTAACACGCACACACACACACACACTGCACCTGCGATCCCTACATCATACATATCTGTCCATCCCATACATCTCACCATCACTGCATCCATCCTACTCTCATGTACTTGTATAGATGATTTATTTGATGTTATAAGAGTTAACTGCTCTGTTCTTATTTGATAGTTCAAATGAATATGATGCTATCTTGTTTGATACTTATCTACTGCACCATTCAGAGTAAACCTGTTGGTAATATTAATTTGTGCTTTGCAGTGAAGTAGGCTGGTATAGATCAGAAACAGTATCTGGACGGTATCTCTCACTGTTATTGTGGCCAACTGTGGAGCGCACGGTCACGAATGTCCTATAGCTTCAGTGTTGTGATATGTGAATGATTTTGTAATGATTTTGAGTCGTATCAGTGTGGTAAAGCATCAGTTTCTGTGCTGCCTGTTGAAGGGTGTGTATATTCTGTCCTGCCTGGCGGCATCAGACCACCCTACAGTGATTGGGTTACTGTGTCATTGCATTTGATGGAGGAAACGGAGCCACGTCTGTCCCGAAACTTACACGTTATGATTGTAAATTTGAGCGAAATGAGCATTTAAAGCTGAGTGCTTATCAGAAGCTCGCAGTCACTGCAGTTTTCAGGGTGTCCTCTGATCAGAGCAACATCGAGTGAAGTACAGTGACGTTGACAGATGCTCCAGGCAATCTCGTTAATAGTTTGCTTATGAAAATGAAACTCATTAAGGATGTTTGATGACCTTAGATGGACGAAAAGTGAAAATGGATCATGTAATTTTATCCCTATTTTTCTTGATACTCAATTTTTGGACTTCTAGTAGTTCACGACTGCTAGGGTTGTGCAGTACAGCACTCTTGCCTCGTCGAAATATGTAGTCATTAGCAATCCGAGAAGCTTCTGAAATACATAGCAAGGTTATTCATTCATAAATCACCGTATTTATTCACTAAAACAGGTTATTTGCCAAGACTGCACCGGTTTCCATGAACACACGCATTCCTGTTAACCACAGACCAAGCCATTTCTGCACTGTGGTGTCAGACACGGAAAATGATTACACAGTGACTCATCTAAAATCAGATGGCTCTCGCTGTGAACCCAAGAGAGAAGCAACAGTCTGATCCATTCAGTGAAATGAATGGATAACTAAGCAAATGAATGCTTTTACTTCGTTCACGCTATTTTGTGTTAAGTACTTTTAACCAAGTAGGCTAGACAGGTTTAGCTATTAGCAGTGATTAGCACGTGTGTTTTGTGTTACACATTCTCGTGGAGTAATGTGAGAGAGTTTCAATGCTCTCAAACACGCAGAGCTACAGGCATACACTTTCATGCATCTTCAGTGTCATGCCATCTTTTTACTGTCTTATCTTCTTTCATACGTATTAACACACACACCCTGCCTGTCCTATCTGTTGGACTACCTTTGCAGTGAGATCACTGGCTGAGCTGGTCTAATCTAAGCTGTCATGGAAAACAACCTTGATTTGAAGGGATTAATAAATAAAAAAATAAATTTAAAAAAGACTAGTCCATATTTACAATTATTTTTGCCCAAAAATTTATTTTATTTTTTATTTTTTACATGTTATGGACATTTCTGCTGTATTTCATCTATGGGTTCTTTTTTCTAATTCATCATGCGTGACCTTCAAAAAATCCATACAGAGCTTCATTATTAGACAAACCTTTCAGCTCGACCTCACTCAAGTTTATCAAACACCTGGCTCCTCTGACAATGGATCAATTGCAGCTAATGTGATCGTGCAAGTGTTTTATTGGTTTCATTTGAATAGTAAGACCAAAGAATGGGATTTTTACTGAAGGCCAAAACTCTAAATTGGCCACAAAGAGGTCAACCGTGAACACGTTCACAAGCATAATTTTAACCTGGCAAACTGTATGGTAATTCCATGAAATGTCATGAATGCTTTAAGCAAAACTGTGATACTGTGATTATTTTTGTTGTAACCTATAACAGATAAATGGCATAAATTAAGTCTTTATTTTGAAATTATCTAAAACAAAATGACTGTATATAAAAGTTACTGTAAATACCATATAGTCAGTGTTTCAAAATGTTGCAGGTGAATCACATCATGCAATATACAGTATGAAAAATGAAAGTTTAAGATTTACTGTAAATTGTTATAAACAGTAATTAGTTGTAATAAGTCTCTAATACTCAAGGTCTGCATTTATGTGGACAAAATACAGTAAAATAAATATTAAAAATATATTTTAAGTGTGATTTTATTGTGATGCAAAGCAATCTTTTTTCGGCAGCCATTATTCAGTGTCGTCAAAGCTTTAAAAAAATTATTTTTAAAGAAAAGCGTTTATTTAAAATTTTTAAATTTTTCTTAATGTAAAAGTCGTCACTGACTTCTGATCAGTATAATGCATCACTGCTGAATATATGTATTAAAATATACCAGGGTTCCTCAAATCTTACCCTGGAGGTCCGATGCACTGCAGAGTTTGGATCTAACCCTAATCAAACACACCTGAGCATGCTAATTAGTGTCTTAAGGATCATTAGAAAACACAGGTAGGCGAGTTTTACAAGGGTTGGAGCTAAACTCTGCAGTGCATCGGACCTCCAGGGTAAGATTTGAGGAACCCTGAAATATACTGTAGATATGTCAGTATCTGTATGTATAAACACTTAAGCGCTTTTAAAACCTATTTGTAGAATGATTTTTAAACACTGTAACCAGTATTCTGGTGGTTTAATTTTTTAAGTCTATATTTTGATAAGACTTTTTTTATTATTATTAAAATATGTAGTAGTAATAATTATAAGTACTCAATGTTCCTTACAAGCACAATATGATTGTGATTAGAATATCATTTCAGACCTGGTAATTACCATGACACATAACTGCATTGTAAACAGTATGGGCTTAATTCAGTAGTGAAAGTCTTTACTCGTCACTCTTAATTTGTGCTTACATACTTAATGGCTCACAAACCCTTGGCACGGCACAGTGATTCATAACTCTGAGTCTATCACTGAGCTCCTCCTGAAAGTGAACTATACAGATTCACTGGCAGCCATGTACCCTCCTAAAATAGTTTTATTCAAATGTGCTTTAGGACCTCATTGTGTTGAGGACACTGAACCCTTGTTTTTCCAGAGTAGATGCTCCGTAGCCAGGCACCAACTATGCAGCAAAACCAGGGCCATTTCAGCCTGTGCGGGGGGTGGGTGACATAGAAAGAGACAGTGAAGCAAAGGGTGGCTCTTTTTTTTTCTCCTTTATGCCCATATAAATTTAGCCTGTTGTGAAAGCACAGTGCCTGTCACGCCCACACAGATGTGTGTTTGTGTGTATGTGCCCCCCTTTCCAACTCCTATGAGGGGTGCGTGTGTTTACCACATACACCTCTTTGAAGACTCACATGACAAGCGTTAGCATCAGCTGTCAGACTTTATCTTTTCTGTGCCGTGTCACTATAAAGTGGACATGACCTTCCTTCCTTTGGCCTACATTTGTTGGTGAGAGAACTAGCGCAATACCCAGCACACACTCTAGTACAAGACCCACTCGATCAGTAACCTCCTTAACACAGGTGGATCAGTAGCATGTCAGTTTAAACTGGTTGTGGAATGTTTTAAAAATGTTTCTTGGACATCCACCCTTATTACTGTCAAATTGCTTTGCTGGATGTTTGTGCTGTCATTATTATGTCCTCTATGAACCCAAACCAACCAGCACTCTACCTCATCTTTGTTGCAGATGAAGAGGAAGTTGGACCATGGCTCCGAGGTTCGACCTTTCACTTCAGGAAAAAAGCCCTGTCCAAGGTAAATCTTTTGCCACCTTAACTGAATCTAGTAAAATGTTTTAGCCTATGTTGCATTAAATATTTTTGGGCACATGTTCCTTGTAGAACAGTACTAGAGTTGAGCTCTTTAAGATCAGACAATTTCTCTTTATGGTTTTTGTCTATAATTATGTTGTTGTTTTTTTTATTTTAGTTTATTTTTAGTTAATATTCATTTTGTTTTATTTTATTTATTAAACAAAATTAGATATTTAATATTTTAATTTAATGCTATTTCAAATACTAATACCAGGGTGCATTAAATTTAATATTAAAGTGCCATATTTGTTGCAAAATAAAGGGAAAAAGACTTTTTCAGTATTTAGTATTTAATATTTCACAGATTACTGTTTTTTGAGTGTATTTTGTTCAAAGAAATACAGCCTTGTTGAGCATAAGAGCATTCAAACGTTAAAAAATCTTATTGATCCTCTCCAAACTTTTGAAGAGTAGTGTGTATTTATTGTAATGTTTGATGATCCCCCATTACCTTGGTTTCCGTTCACAATTTTTCATATTCAATAATAAAAGTGCTGCAATTGCTTCTCTAGTTTTCCATAAATTTCCATGGAGATGATAATGTTGTATTTTATGGTGCGTGGGATAAAAACTTAGCTTTTAAATTGACAAATTTGATTGAAACATTTTTAATACTTACTTGCATACAGAATTATGATTTGACTTTTCTTGTATCCATCTAGCTACATATATACTACAAAGCTTACATGAAATCTAAATAGAATTTTTTTTGCTTCCTCGCAAGAAGTAATATATACATCAGGAAATGCGAATCTAGCTTATCTTGGAACCGCTAATGGTTCAGAAATGACACACTGCCACTATGAAACCCCTTAATCATGGAATCGCCACCCGAGAGGTTCCTTAGTCGGCAAACCCAAGCTCAGCAGTCAGCTCTGACGAGCTCATGCCTTATTCTCAAGACGCAGGTGTTCTCGTGGTTCATATTAGAACAGTACACGACCAACCAGGCGGCAGTTGCGCGCTGGGTAATTGAAGCATCTTGGCATCTTGGTCTCAAATCCCATTAAATATGAATCCATTATGAAACGGACCTCACTACGTGTACACCTGCACTCTTCCCCCCCTCCTTCTCATCCGAACAGTTCTTGCACCAGAGAAAGTATTCGTAGATAAGCAGAATGCAAGGAAGGAGTGCTGAATTGTCTTTTTGTTGTTAGTGTAGGGCCCCAGAGACCCAGAAGTGGTGTAAAGACTGCTGACATGGGACAACTCTCTGTGTCCCTTTCTCACCACAAGTGGAAAAGGGAATGTGCTTCAGTTCTTAATAGTTTGCATACATTAAATGCTTTTGAGAATGTTTTAGATGGACTCTAAAATAGTGAAAAAGGTAAAAATAAAGGGTTTCCATGAATGAAACAGTTTGGAGCAGGTGGCTGAATAAACTCGTGCTGCCTGATTGAGTTCTGAGGCTGAAGTAAATGGTCATATTGTCTAATGTTGGACCACAACAGCGGCTCAAGTAGACTGTAGTGCTCATCTGGCACAGATTCAGTCTAACTCACCACTTTGGTTTTGGCTGTAATTCTAAAGCTATTGTTCTGAAGTAAAGCCTTAGATTTTCATAGTAGCTTCATCCACAGAACCATTTTGTTTTGAAATCTTCCATAAACTACAGGCTGGCACTGGCCTTCTCATATTCTTGAATTACCACAATACAGATGTCTTCTGTCAGATGTCTCACCAGAGTGCCCTTAGAATATTATGCAACAAATGTTTTCATGTAATGTGTTTTAAATCGTACTTTGTCTCTTTCTCGCTCTTGACGGCTAATTAGTTTTCCTCTGTTTTCATCCTCCCCTCCCTAACCCGCACTGAACAGTCCCACAGGACTGCCATACCCAGCCACCCCCACCACGTTTAGAGATATTCGAGCGGTCAATGGGCAGGGTCAGCAAAGACGACGCATCACATCCATCCAGCCCCCCACAGGTCTGCAGGAGTGGCTCCGCACCTTTCAGGTAAGTTCAGTCAACTATTTGATTCAGTTTGTGACCAGACTTGCCAGATGAAGCTATCCAGGTCTGTTTACAGTTCACAGTATCAGTGAACATTATATAAACTTCACCAAGCATTAATATAGAATTTAAATCATAGATGTGCAAATATACACAGTACACACACATTATGTAAACAAACTTTTTTGGATGCAATTAATCACGATTAATTGTTTGAAAGTGCTAATTTGTTTCCATTACTTGTCGTTTCTTCATTCCTTGTTTGCATGTGTAGAACCTCTGCTGATGAACATAACTTTTGGTGTAGTCTGGTTTTAATGTATTAATTACTATTGTTACTAAGATCTGACTGAATTTGAACTTGATATTTACCTGCATGTGGCCATTATGCCACAAGTTTCGAACTATTTAGATCTTCATACCATCATGTCATATTCCTCTTACTAGAATAACAATTCAAGCCTCAACAGAAAGAAGAGGCTCCACCTCAGTCGGTGTTTGCTCTGCCTTACAGATAATTACACTCTTTATCAGTCCTCGGGCTTAACGAAGCTGCTCTGGCATGAAAACGCAGATACCTGTGTTGACTAAAAGGAAAATAAGTAAAGTTTCATAAGATGCGTTCTTGCTTATTTTCCATTTACTCAAAAAATCCTTTAGTAAAAGTGTGCACGTAATCCTTTATGATGTCAAAGGCAAGTTGTTAGATGGGCATTAGACAGAATCAATAGTCAGGTACAACATCCTTTCAGTAGTGGTCTGTCTGCGCCATTACGCAGTGGGTTCAGAAACTGTTTCGCTTGTTTGCTCAGTCAGTGCTTGATGAGTTGCTTGTTTCTGTTCTGACTTATTGTAAGGCTTATTTCAGAAGGTGCAAATGACACCCCGCATCCGTATGAGTCAGCAGCTTTGGTGCTTCAGTATTGCTTACGTGATTCACAATAAATGTCTCATTTCTGCATTCTACAGTGGAAGCCTGTGGTGATATATCTTAGTGGCAGTTCTGTGTGTTCAGGGTTGAAGTCGGGCACTAGATTGCAACCTTGTCATTTTTGCGCACATGGAGTTCTGACAATGAATGTTAAATATGTGGTTTTGGGAAAGAAAAAGAATGTTAAAATCTTGGAAATGTCTACAGTTAGTATCTTTCTCTAGTTTTGCTTGGGGATGGAAAGAAAATGCTTATTTGAATAATAGAACTTTTTCTATTTTTTTTAATAATGGAAAGTAGAACAGTATTTATTAGACTAAAAATAGAATTAATATAGCTTTTTTCAATGTCAAACCTTTGAGTGGTAATGTGTAAAAGAATAGTGTTGTCAGATGATTAATCATGATTAATCGCATCCAAACTAAGTTTTTGTTCACAAAGTATGTGTACTGTGTATATTTATTATATAAATCCACACCCATGCATGTATATATTTAAGAAAAATTGTTTATATATGAAATATGTTTATATAAATTATATGAATATAAATATACATATATATATATATATATATATATATATATATATACCTGTAAATAAATGCAAATATTTTCAAATATCCACAGTACATACAGATATATAAATAAAGACTATTATTTTGTTGAGACTAATTGTTTCACAGCACTAATAAAATATAATAATAATAATAATAAGTAGTAGTAGTAGTATACTTGCTTAAATGATCTAAACTTGCTCTTTGTAAGTGCATCCTTTATTAAATATTTTTTTATCCTTATCAAGTAATCACAAATGACAATATTTTTGAAAAGTAATGGAAATTTGTCAAATAAGTTTGGGAAGCCTGTATGTATCTATTGCTTAGTTTAATTCGTTGGCTTCAGTAAAGAATCGACAGAATTGAACATTTTAATCAGATTTTCTCTCACTTGTAAAGTGTTGTCTTATTAATCTGAGCTGTTAAAAGAGGCAGTTATGCTTGCATAAACACATATAGACATAAACCAGCCTGTGACAACACCACCGAGTTCCCCCAGCTGAAGTGTTTCAGCTGTAAATTACGGGTGCTTTGCTTCCCCATAGTCCTCTTCTGTACATCCCTCTTCCATCATAAACATCCCTGAGCAATCCTCCTCTCTCATTTGATGCGCTTCAGAGCGGAATGACTTTGGCACAATCTCTCCGGTGCAGCACGTCCTCACTGAGAGCGAATTAAGTTCTGAGCACCATGAGATCAGCGAAACATTTTATTAAACTGGATAAAGTTGACCGCGTTTTTAGGAGAACGAACCCTGGGAAGTTTCCAACAGCCCCAAGACACAAAGTCTGTTCCATTTGACTTACGAGAACCTTCATGGTTTCGTTCATGCCAGAAGTTGCCGCTGTATAGACAGAGACAAAGTCCTAATTAAAATGTAAATCTAAAACTCTAAATGTAAATGCGCACATGCTTTGTGTTCTTGGTAACATATGTGCTGCTGTGTGTTACAGAGCTGGAGTGGCCCAGAGAAGCTGCTTGCGCTGGATGAGTTGATTGACAGCTGTGAGCCAACGCAGGTGAAACACATGATGCAGGTGATCGAACCACAGTTTCAGAGAGACTTCATCTCGCTCCTGCCCAGAGAGGTAAATTTATTTATAAAATTACTCAGTCTTCTTAAAATTTGGGAAGTTCATCAAATACACTCTTTTCACCAGAAACACTTAAGTTTAAAACAAAACATTAACAGAAGTTATTACATTAAAAAAAAAAAAAGTTTCTTTTGAGGTTTAGATGCTACTCACATAGCAAACTTAGGCTAGGAGTTTAAAAACAGTGTGCTGTTTGTGTAGTAGTTGCATAGTCAATCAGATTAGATATGGCCAGATTAAGACTCATTTATGTTCAATAGAGTGCAACAGTTAGGTTCCAAAAGTAGAGATCCCATTCATTTTCTCAATAGAGGAAATGATTTTTAATAACTTGCAAACCGCTTAATTCATACCTACTCTGAGTGAAGAGGTTGTTAAAGAATGCTTTTGTTGAAGTAATCATGTCTTGCAGTCATATTCCTGGTGGAAAAACTACATTAGCATAAAAGCATAAGAACTGCAACTTGAAAATCACACCAAAAGAACACTTTAATGGCCATTCATTTGTATATAGATGCATATTTTGCCATTGATGTAAAATATATATTGTTATAAATAATCTAACATTTAAAAAAGATAATGTAGTACTTTTTTTTTATTGATACAAACTACTTCATGGGATTGTAGTTCTTTACCTCATTAAATTCTTTAAGTACGGAGTCTTGTACCATTGTCTTTTTAATTTTTTTCCCCCTTCAAATCTACATTTGTAATATTGTGATTCACCTTGCAGCTCATTGGTTGGTTAATGGCTTATATATCTTTAGTAAATAAAAATGAAAAATCAATGGGAAAATTACTTGTGGAACCAAGTCAGCTGAAATCTTTTTTTACTTAAATTGTTAGCTAATTTGTATGTATTTGTACAATCTCATTCATAGGTTAGGTTTAGGAAAGGACCTTCATTCTTATTTCCTAAAACTCATACATTTCATTATGAAACTACTAAAGCCCAGATCTTGAAAAGAACCTTTTAATTTTAATTTTAACACTGTTTTGCCCTTCATTGCTCTGTTATTTGACACAGTAAGTGCTGGAGTTCATTTGACAGGCATGTCCTCTCTTACACCTCTTCAGAGAGATGTTACAACTCTCTCAGCTGCTATTCAGGAACATAGAGAATAAACTCCCCCACCCCCTTGCCTTCTGAGCTCTTTTTCTTTCTTTAATGGCAGCCCTCTCTGCCTTTCATCCTCTCTTCTTCCTGTCACGTTTTTAGCTTGCCTTTCTTGTTCTCCATCACCTGTCATCTTGTCTCCCTCTTTCCTGGCTCTCCTCCCCATCAGGTTGTTTTTCTTCTGTGTCAGTGCCGTAGTATTCAGGGTGTGTCTGTCTGCCCGATTGAAGCAGATTGTGGAAAAAGCTCCTCTGGGCTAATACTGTACACACTGTGGAATCTCAGGCTGCAACCTTTGTCTTAGATTGCATGAGGAGGAATGGTGGAACTGTTTGGACATGCTCTGTCTTCACTGAGGTCTTTGCAAATTACAGTGCTCTTGAAAATGGAAGAACAGAACAAAATGTGTTGTCACTCTACTACACTGTGATCAAGTGAAGACCTTAAATCAATATGGTTAATTGGTCTAAATCAGGGGTTGGGAATGTCGGTCCTGGAGAGCCGCAGCCCTGCAGAGTTCAGCTCCTACCCTAATTAAAACTCACCTGTCTGTAGCTTCCAAGTAACTGTTCTGACCTTGATTAGCTCGTTCAGGTGTGTTTGATTAGGGCAAAACTCTGCAGGGCTGCGGCTCTCCAAGACCGACGTTCCCCACCACTAGTCTAAATGATCCTGTTACCCCTTATCTCTGTTTTTTTCAATCCTCACCTTCTCCTTATGTCTGACTCTGTCTTGTCTATCTTGTGTTGTAGTTGGCCTTACACGTGTTGTCATTTCTGGAGCCAAAGGATCTCCTTCAGGCAGCTCAGACGTGTCGATACTGGAGGATTCTAGCAGAGGACAACCTACTCTGGAGGGAAAAATGCAAAGACGAAGGTGATTATCTTTCCACAAACACTGACTTTCAAAATTCATCCCTTACCCACATGTATATTGTTAATATTTGGTTATATATCATGCACTGAATTGTTAGTTTCACCAACATAGAAAACTTCTGTTTTGCAGGTATTGACGAACCCTTGCACATAAAGAGAAGGAAGGTTATCAAGCCAGGGTTCACACACAGTCCCTGGAAGAGTGCCTACATTAGACAACACAGAATAGACACCAACTGGAGGAGAGGAGACCTCAAATCACCAAAGGTAGCGTGTTGTTCACTTCTTATTCTGAATCATAATTTAGGACTTTCCCTGATAGTGTTCTACAAAGTGGTCTTCTCAAGATATACACCCATTTTAAATGAGATACCCAATGTTGATGCAAGGTCTGAAAGGCACAGCAAATAGCAAAAACATTCCTACATCACAGGAAGTATGTATTAATATCCAGGGAAAAATAAATTATAGAATCTCATCTTTATTTTATAAATATATGATTTTAACTGTGTATACAGTGCCATTCAATAGTTTGGGGTCAGTATGGTTTATTTCTTCGATTTATTATTTTTCTTTTATTTATTTTGGTCAAAAGTGACAGTACAGATGTGCATTGTTGCAAAAGATTTATGTTTCAAATAAATCTTGTTCTTTCTATTTATCAATGAGCCATGAACAAATAATCCACAAAATATTCATTAGCATGGAAATTTTCACAATTCATAATAATAATATTTCTTAAGCACATCATCAGAGTATTACAATGATAGCAGCTTTACCATCACAGAAATAAATCAATAAATGGGAAGCAATTTTAATCTGTAGCATTTCACAATATTACTCATTTTACTGTATTTGTGATCAAATACATTTTTCCGACTTTCAATTTTCCTAGTTCTTTGTTACTGTAAGGCATCACTTAAATCACTTTACTCACTAAGGCACAATTGGCACTTAAAACTGATTTATATTGCTTTTTATAGTCTTTGTTGGCCATCTAATTTGGAATTCCTTTTGAGAGACCCACATTAGCCTGTCACCCGGGGCACAGGTTTGGAACAGAAATGTTTAAGAAATTGCCTGCACCAGCCTGTAAAGAGCTACTTAAAGTCCTCTTAAAGGCACATTTAAGTGCCAAAAAATGGCAATCTTCAGTTACACACGTACACATGCTTCAGCTGCAGCAGACCAACTGGCAACAGCAGTTTTTACCTGACTCTTTTGTTGCCATGGTGACCATTATCCTGTCGGTTCTTGCTTGTCTCTGTCATGTTATTGAAAGCGCTGTGTCATTTGCCACATCAGCAGCATCACGTTGTTTTCACACATCACTGAAATACTAGCTTTTCTTCTTATTTTGTAATTACTCTTTTTCTCTCCTGGCTTTCCTCTATTTTCAGGTGTTAAAAGGCCATGACGACCATGTCATCACCTGTCTCCAGTTCTGTGGAAACCGCATAGTGAGCGGCTCAGATGACAACACCCTCAAAGTATGGTCAGCTGTTACTGGGAAGGTGAGGTGTCATTTTTGTCATTTCTTTATTTGAAGGATCTTTGTAGAGTAATATATGTGACCCTGGACCACAAAACCAGTCATAAGGGTCAGTTTTTTGACATTATTATTTCACCTGAAAGAGTAAATACGCTTTCTATTGATGTGTGGTTTATTAGGACAATATTAATAATCTGGAATCTGTAGGTGCAAAAAAATTCAAATTGAGAACAAAAATTAAGTTTTAATGTTAACGGTAGGAATTTTACTAAATATATTTCTGGAGCATGATCTTAACTTAACATCCTAATTATTTTTTGGCATAAAAGGGAAATGTATAATTTTGACCCCTACAATGTATTTTTGGTTATTGCTACAAATATATCCATGCTACTTAAGACTGGTTTTGTGGTCCAGGGTCACATATATTAATAACAATAATATATAAATGCTTAAATACATGAATTATCTCAAATTAAAGAAAATATTCTGTTGAATATCTGATGTAAGAATTTTAACTAGCACATGATTCAGCTTTAAATGAGGCCAAACAAAATAATCAAGTACTGTATCTTTTTGGGTCACACATACATACTAACACTGTTATTACCGGTTAAAATAATTGCCTTTAATCCCACTATCCGTATCAGAGATAACTCAATTTTCCTAATTATAACTAAATAATACATTGGTCATGGAAAATATTGTGCAGCTTGGCTTTTTACCAAAAGTTGATTTTTCTAGATGTTTTCAGATATATGAGGTATCCATCTTGACATGTATATATAGATGTGCAATTGTCTCCTCTCGGTCTTGTCATTCTCTCGGTCTTCTCACTCTCTCTCTCATGGGAGGTGTGTTTTCATTGAATATGCTTGTACAGCAGCACTCACCGCCATTTCAGTTCATCCAGAAAACCTGCACATGGCCATCTTCATCACTTATTCACATGAGAACGTGAGGAGTCATGTTCTATTGAATGCTGAGATGATCACTAACCACAAACGGCATGTCTTTCTGGCTGACTGTCTCTCTCTCTTTCTCACCTTCGTTCTCTTCCTTTCCCCTCCTAGTGCACTTTAAGGATTCATTGCACTACCTGATGCTGTGACATGGTCCTTGTGCTGCAAGTTTATGGCAGTTGTAAAAATGTGTGTGCGTTTCACTCATCATGCAGCCCTGCCCTTTCCATCCTGACCTCCATTTTCATCCAGAGACTAATGAAATCTCTCCTTGTAATGTTCACTATCATCATACCAGATACTAACACGGGCGTTATCTTCGACGTTTGTTAGATTTTCCTCTCTTCCATCCTCCATGTCTCTCACTAGTCTGCTTTTCACGGAAGAGGATCTCATCATTCCCAAGGTTATCAGCCTTTGAGCTTCTGTAATCAAATTTAGCGTGCATTGATTGGCTCTCGTCTTATCACAGAGGAGACGTGATTGGTTCAGCAGTAACATGCTGTCTGATGAGAGACATCATGGTAGCAGATGGCAGATGCGCCATGATTAGGGTCATCGCCGCATATATGGCAGACTGCCTTTTTGTTCCCATCATGCAGTGCTGTTTGCGGAGCTGTCGAAAAGAAGCACCAGCTTGAAAATGCTTGTAAAGCTTGGATCAGCTTCTGTTATGCAGAATTATATCCAAATTCTTTCGAAAAAGGCTAAAACAGGCTTTTAGAGTGAGCAAATTATTTTACCATAAATATATATATATATGCATGTATAAAAAAATATTTGTAAAAATGAATGTTTTGTTCATTTAAAGCAGTGTTTGTGAGCTTTTAACGCTTTAAAAGTGGCACCTAGTGGCAAAGAATGAATTTGCATTTTCATTCAGACCAATGCTAAAAATCAAGTTTCCCCAGGTCTGCACACGCAACAAGTGGGTGGGCAATATGCTAATGTTTAATTTTGATGTCAACATGAAACAGCTTGGGATTCGTTTTAAAAATGACTCGTTTCAGTTATTCAAAACTCTTCTTTTGAGAGATTTAAAACTTTGCAGGATTCACTTTTACACTTTTCAGCTGTTACACATGAGAGGTAATTTTCAACAATCCATAATAAGGGCACTTTTTTATTCACTATTTAAATTTTAATTTAAATTTAAAACAAAATCACTATTTTATTTTTTAAATTGCTGATGTCAGTTGGTAACTGATGGTGCTGTATATTGCGCACCCCCAGTATGAAAGAGAATATAACTGGAAAAATAGTGTCTCGAGTCTGATGCAATGCTTTAGAGAGTCCTGACTGTGGCCAATTAAACAGGAAATGCTGTGTCCTTTGAAGCGCCTGTCAGAGGAAGTGGAACAGTGAAGCAGGAGACAATGGGATTTAGTGCGGCTACTTTTCTTTTACTGTACTCTTTCCTACTTTCTATTCCTTCCTGCAGTTCACTCAGCTGTAAACTATTAACTGTATGTTTGAGTACATTAATAGCATCCAATATACATTATTTTCGTGTTTTTGAACATTTGCTTTTTCCACACCACACAGTCACTTCTGATCAGCAGCCTGCAGTCTTGTTGTCATGGCCACAGCCGCAAATGTTATTTCGGCTGCATTGCCTCTCTGAATCTATGGACGTATCCCTCCCTCCTTTCTGTTTCATTGCTTCGTTCATCTCTTTCCACTTCTCTTACAGAGTCTCTGTCTTCTTGACCTTGGGTCTGTTTACTTTTTCCTTTCGCTACACTTCGGTTCACCATTTAAGTGCTGTAAACCCCAGGAGCTCATGCAAGCAGCTCACAGGCAGATACTCTCCCTCCGAGACTAAAACCTGCTCGGCTTGGGATCGATAGCAGATCTAGACAAATAGGCTCCTGTGGGTCATGGGTCCCGATTTTGTACACTGCCAACCCCCATATACACACAAACACTTCTTTTGCCGATTTGACCTCCATTTTCAGTAAAGAATGAAAGCGTTTGCTTTCTCTTTGTATGGTGGTTGGATGTCTCATTGTCCAAGTTTCTCTCCACTCTTTGTTTGCTTTGCTCTGATATTGTCTGAGGATAAAGCCGGACAAAGAATGTCATAGTGAGAGAATAGTTGGAATTCCTTTTGCACACAAGTGCTCCGTTCTCATTAAAACACCCTTCACTGTTTTCACTCATTATATTGGAGTCCATTTTGAGTTTATAGATTAAAACAGAAAAATTCCATTTGTTGCTTTTCCACAAGCAAAAAAAAATAAATAATAAAAAATCTGTCTAAAGGGGCCATTTTGCTGCAGTCCATCTGTTGGAAGCAGCAGGTTTCTTTCTGTGTAGGTAAGAAAGTGCCCTTCACTGCTGATCTGAGACCATATTAACAGCTTTTCCCATAATAGATAATGTTTATTGGGAGTTGGCAATGCCACTACCATGGGCTGGTTCCCTCTTTCTGTAGAAGTGGTTCATGAATAACTTGAGTGGAAAAGAACATATTTGTAACCTAATAGAAGAATTCACCCTTAAAAGTTATATGAACCTTACTTGAGAATAATTGTGCTTATATAATAATAGTGCTTAGATCCCTTTATTTACAGCTGAATCTGAAAAGCTGTAAAGGAAGCATTAGGATAACTAAAGTGTATACTGGTTGACAAACTTATATTGCTATACTGTTGTTGTTTTATATCTCATTTATAGCCCATGATCATTAGCCAGAGACATGAAGACAAGTAAATGTCTGAGCAACCCCTGATATGAACAGTAGATAAAGATCTGATGGGCGTGCTGTGGATTACAGACCATCTTCACCCGCGCTAACTTGATAATGCTATTACTGGCCCCCTTCCATAGTAAATGAATGGGCCTCATGCTGTGTGTAATAGGGAAGTGATTTTGAGGGAAGATTAGGCTCTAACACAGCATCCTGCTCATTTGAATGTGTGCCATGCTTGAGGATGTGTACAGCACGATAAGCGTCTGATGAGGGATGAAATGTGACTGAGACATAAGCAAAGAGATGAGTTGTTTTGGATTAGGATCAAGTTAAGAATAGGGGCTTCTATGGTCTTTGGTTTTAATGCTGTCTCCATGACATGACCAACAAAACCTACAGATTACGTGGTAAATAAGTGAGGTGTTAGAGATTTGCACCACTTCACAGATTATATGTAGCACTGTCTCTCTTTCTCACTGAGAGCTGTCAGACTCATCTTCCTGAGTCGAAGATGATTCTTCCTAAAACTTCTTAGATGCTCACCAGGTTTCCTCTGTGCCGGCTGTATGGACATGCTTGACATCTCAGTTTCAAAACGCCTGTGGAATATTCCTTATATGGTGTCAGTGGCACTTGGCCAACATCTCTCTTTTTCTGTCACATCACAGCCAGCCCTGGGCTAAGATGTATTTAATCTGGCTTCTCTGAGATGTGTTGACGGGATTTACCCACAGCTCTTTTCACCTGTGCAGTGATGAGTGGCGTGGAAAGTTTTGGTGTGCACAAAAGGTTATGTGAATACCTTGAAAATAAGACTAAAAGAAATAGTAAACGGCTTTACACACTGGGTTTAAAGCTGCATTTCTCACTTGCAATTTTGAAAGAGAAACCTGACCCAGATAGCTCAGTTTATCAATAGTGTGATTTCCTGGCCTGGAAAAGTCAATCACAGGGAATTCAGTAGTTAATAGAAATGTTTCTTATGCGCAGTTATAAAATATTTATTTGGTTAAAATTTTTATCTTGTGTGTGTAATCTCTAGAAAATAAATGAATATACATGTTATATTTATGCACAGAGAAAAAAATAAATGCAGTATTGGCTAAGGTTAGGGTTCATTTAGGGGTGAGCAATATTAGAAAAAAAATTAAGAACATTTTTGAAAAAGCCTTTCAAGTCTTGGAAAAGTCATATTTAATTGCTTAAACTTCTCTGTATGGTCTCTATGATGTATGGATGGATGGATAAAATATTGCTGGAAAGTTATTTGGAAAAACATCTGATCATAAATGTCCTCATTGCTTGCTTCATTAAACATTCATGAGCTTTTTGTACGATTTAGTTTTAACACCTGAGGGGGCAAAATGTAATGTTGAACAGCGGTGACACATATGTTTACTGGAATGAAGTAGCAACTGTATTATGTTTGTACCATATTTTAGAAGATTTCGAATGACAAGCTGATTTGCCAAAATTTCCACAGATTAACTACTTGCATTTTGTACCCTGATAATTATTCAAACATGAATGTTAATCTGGTGTTTACAAATACACCGTGTGTTAATTACTAACCCAAGTAGGAGTTGTGTGAAACCCTGTGTTTAGATCAACAATTTCAAGTCAGAAAGCCCATGAGCCCATGTTTATGTAATGTTGGAAAGCAGCTCTCTGCCTCTGGAGGTCACCTTTCGTGGAGATGTTTATGCTGTCGCAGGAGGCCTGGGTGTGACAGGACATACTGTAGAGAGGAATGAGGAGGTCACTGGGAGAGTATGAGCATATGCGTTTGCTCATACTGTGAAAACAGCCCTCCGGCCTCCATCCTCCTGTTTACTTATTTCTTTCATCACATCTTTCACTCATCCTAAAGCCTTTGGCTCCATTTCACGCTCTCTCCCCTCATTTTCGCTGCTTTATTCTGCTTTTAATTTCCTGCGACTCTCTCCTCCCCCTCCCGCTCTCCAGCCATGACTCAGACTGCACCTTTGGCTGACCACCAACTCCTTAACATGCAGACTGCAGCACTCCTGCCCAAACCCTCCACCCACTTCTGCATCAGAGAAACAAACACACCCAGCCAGAGATTACGTTCTTATGCTGATCCTGCAAATCTTATGTTATAGAAAATATATCTAAATCTGTTCTTGAATCAATGTTTGTGGCCTGATGGTCTTAAAACCCGCTTTTAAGATATTTACATAAATTTTACAGTAGCTGTGGTTAGATAATTATCTCCATATTCGTAATACTTAATGAGGATAACCCAGTGTTGTTTTATTTATTTATACAGGTAACATATTGGTATAAAGAAAAATTCGGACTGTTATCTAGCTGCTTATTAGCATGCCTATAATTACATATACATATTGGATGTTTATTAATGCTTATAAAGCACATATTGTGCATGACTATATTCTACATCCCTGATACTACACAATACCTAAACTTAACCATAATCCTATCTTAACTGTCTTACTAACTGCTAGTAAGAAAATTAGGAGTTTAAGGCAAAAGTCATAGTCAGTAATTTTATACACTCTTTTCTGTTGTTAAATCATTTTGTAGTAATTTTAATTAGTGCTATTAAACGATTAATCGCGATTAATCACATTCTAAATATGTTTTTGTTCACATATGTGTGTTTAGCGTGTGTATTTATTACGTTTATAGAAATAAAAACACTTCCATTTATATATAAGGAAAATATGTCATGTTTATATTTTAAATATATTTATACATAATATAAATTATATGAATATAAATATGCACATGTAAATATTTTCAAAATATAAGCTGTGTGCTTTTGTGCATAATAAATATACACAGTACACATCCATGTATTATGTAAACAAAAACCTTTATTTTTAGATGCGATTAATCGTTTGACAGCACTCATTTTATTTGTTTTATTTTTATATTTCTATTTAACTTTATTTCAGTTTTAGTAGTTTTAGTTCTTCAACTTTTTATTGCATTAAGTTAAACATTATTGCTCTTAAGACTTTTACAATAGTCTGTCTTTCCCAGGAAGCTTGGTACTTGGTTTAGTGATGTAATATGGTGGTGACATGCTAGGGTTTGTACTCAAAAACTCTTTTAAGATGATGTTTGTGCTCATGAGAACCATTCAGCACACCATCATTTCATTTGTTTACCTTGTATACCCTTATTTAACTCCTTTACAGAGCCTAGGCTCAACAGCTTAACTGTGTTTAACAGACAGATGTTCTTCAAACTACAATTCCCACAAACCCTTGTAGTCTGTGGTCTTTAATAATGAAAAGCTTTACTAATAGTGCTCTTCCAGATGGGAGAGGACTTTTTTGGTATGGAAATAGGAGGGTTAGCAATGAAAACAGCTGCTCCAAACAGTCTGCTCACCATCTGAGACACGAATATGTGCGCCAGTCTTGGCCATTCAGAGATGCTGGGTGAGTTTCGAACACAAGAACGAGGGTGTTGAAATGCGAGCTGCTTCAGTCCTACGAGCGCGATGTGGATTTTTGGAAGGAGACTAAACAAAATAAGCACTGGCACTTTACCGCCCTGGCTGCAATTTGCACGGTATCTTCTTCCCTAAGATTAGATGTGGACTGTAAAATGAGTGGAATTTGGAAGGGGTTACTCGAATGGATTTAAACCGCGATCCTTGGCTTCAAACATTTCCCACCAGCCACTCAAACGGAATGCTAATCTCAATGTCTCGTGGGTGCCACAGACTTGCTCTTTTATGGTTTCTCAACAGGCAGATAAACAGACACCTAAGCCATTTGGTTTCAAAGGTCCTCTCACAGACACAGCCTGAGCAGGCTGTAATCGCCTGAGAACACGGCCTGAAAGCTTTCTGTTCTCGCCGGTATTATTTAAACCACCTCAAAATTCCATGGGAGAGATCCATTGCCTTAGTAACACGTACTCATTATGGAACACAACACCTCATACATAATGCAGTAAGAAGTGCATTAATATTCATGATTTAACCCCCTCCCTTTTCTCTCTGGCATGTTATGGACACTACAAATGTGAGCGGAGTAGCTTTTGATCACAAGATGATAGGAAATTGTCTTTGGGCACGTTTTAACATGGGTTGTTCAGAGGCGACATCTTTGTTGTTTCTCTAGTTCCCTTAAAGAGACTGCTTTTAACAGTCCAATTTGTAATTTTTTTGCTAGTAATGGTTTTAATTTCCTGTTAATTGGTTTGATTTCCTCGCTAGTTGCTCTTTTGTTCTATCAACTGCAAGATACGGCGATGGAACAAAGCAAGACGCGTTCTGGGTGTCTTGGAGATTGGTCACCGCTTCTAAAGATTAATGATGCATTACGGTTGATCATGATCGAGATGGAGACAGAAATAGGAGCAGCTGCATTATGAATTAAAGGCCTTGAGACCTCCTCTTTCACATCTCCCGGGTTTATCGCCCCTGCTTTTATCAGTCATGGTTCAGAGGTTGCGCCTTTTGACACTTGCAATGCTTTCCACTCGCTTCATAACACAACGAAATGACCTCTGTTTCAGTGTTTGCCTCTGAAATGAAATTTAATTTGGTTTAATTATATTCAGAGGAAATGGCCCTTAGCCTCATGGATTATTCTAAGGGAATTCTCTCATCAAGCTGATCAATATCTAATATATCATATGATATAAAAAGTGTTTCTTTTTCCATTAACGCTGCTTCCTGCTTCGAGTGGACTGTAAAGTTC
The DNA here is from genome assembly GCA_032359235.1 of Enteromius mattozi. Taxonomy (NCBI): domain Eukaryota; kingdom Metazoa; phylum Chordata; class Actinopteri; order Cypriniformes; family Cyprinidae; genus Enteromius; species Enteromius mattozi. The sequence goes on along the minus strand of JAUMHE010000042.1, from coordinate 2,216,425 downwards.
TTTGACGTATGTTAATAAGCAGAAGTTATGTCTTGGGTAAAGGTCAAAGTGATGGATTTTGTGCTTTTAATTAGTGCAGGCATTGGGTAATGTTTATTTCAATTGGTTTACCTTTGTATTTGTTCTTTTTTTTTCACCAGTGTTTGCGGACGTTAGTCGGCCACACCGGTGGGGTTTGGTCCTCTCAGATGCGAGACAACATCATTATCAGTGGCTCCACAGACCGAACGCTGAAGGTCTGGAATGCAGAGACGGGAGAATGTATCCACACGTTGTACGGTCATACCTCAACAGTGCGCTGTATGCACTTGCATGAGAAAAGGTAACCTCTACCGCCTTCTAAAGCCCATATTAAGATGCATATAGATTACTGCACTGCCTTTTATAAACCATTAAATAATTTTGCTTTGTTAAACATATTAATACAAATTTAACAGATTTACATGAATTAAATAAAATGTAAAGTAAATAGGTTGTCCCAGGTTAAAAAGTTGGCTATTTTATATAATTGTTTTATTATATTTTTCACTCACTATAGATTTTTTTTGTGTGTTTGTGTGATGTCAAATATTTAAAATTAAATGCATTTTATATTATACAAATATTTAAATTATTTTCAAATTAACTTGAATATTAATGATAATATTTAGTTAAATTATACTGAAAAACTGATATAGATTATAAACCTTAAATAAACAAACACCATGCATGAATTCATCTACTTTAAAGTATTATATAAAGTACTGTATATTATATAATACTTGAAAGATAATTACTTTCAATAGCAGCACACAATACATGATTGTGTGCGAGTTAAACCGCACAATTTCCATCTGGTTTCAGCTGTACATGCTAACCGTGTGGAGTATTCAGGCTTGCTTCTTCATGCTCCGTTGTGAATAACACAATTCCTTGCCTGACAATATTCTCAGTGTTTTCAATGCCTATGGGCCAGTTGGTGTGCATATTTTCCCTTTGTGCCGTGCATGATTGCTTATTTTGTGCAGTGACCTCAGGCTTCATTCAGCAACAACAATAGTAGTTTCTTGTATGTTTCTCTTTTCTTCACCAGCACCCATTTTAATGTTCATTTTGCTCGTTTAAAAAAATATATTTATCAAACCTATGTCCTAGGGGTCTGGTTTTATAAGCAAATAATATTTTTCCTTTGATTTATGTAATGCTATAAGCAAACACATCCCTTGGAGGTACAAGAAATTGACTGTCATAGACTGCTGAATTAATGCCTGATTAAGTTCTTCCATTAGAAGTTGAGAAAGAAATCATTTAAATTGTATTGTATGAAACTTTTGATGTAAAAACACTACTTTGAGTAGTAAACCAGTTTGTTTTTCTCTATTAGGGTGGTGAGCGGTTCCCGGGACGCTACGCTGCGGGTTTGGGATATAGAGACGGGGCAGTGTTTGCACGTGCTCATGGGTCATGTGGCAGCCGTTCGCTGTGTACAGTATGACGGCCGTAGGGTGGTCAGCGGGGCCTATGACTTCATGGTGAAAGTGTGGGATCCTGAAACCGAGACCTGCCTACACACACTCCAGGGGCACACCAACAGAGTCTACTCTCTACAGGTAAACACACGTTTACGTACAGCTGACTCACATCACTCAACTACTTCAGCTGCCTCTCAGATGGCAGATTAATGGCAGATTTGTAGTTGTTTAAAGCACGAATAAGAATAAAGATGCTTTAGCCTTTCAAAGAAAAATGAAATGTCTCTACGGGTTATTGCTCTCTTAATTCTTCAGCAGCAAGGCAAGAGATTTTTAAAGCTCAAACATCACTCATTTCAGAGCATGGGATAAAAAGATATTTTGTCAGAATAAGAAGCACTATCATTCTACCTATTCTTTTAAAAAGGATTCATGACCTATCCTACTGCTACTACTGTGAAGGAAGTTTACATAAGCCACATGCCTTCAGTGACTCATCTGAGTGTTATTAGGTGTAACGATCTGCAAAACTGTTTAGCTAATGTCATTTTTTTTTTATAATTAGTAACCGTACACTCATTCACTCATTAAATTGCTATTCTTACAAATACATAGATTTAAAAATGCGGTGTCTCTCTAGTTCCCTTAAAGAGACTGCTTAACAGTTTTTATGTGGTGCTGTTTTTTTTGTTACTTTTTGGGTGAAATTAATTCCTTAAACTTCAGAGTCAAGCCGATTTCTTAATATATTAAAAACTTTTGTCAACCAAATTAAATTAATGTGGTACAACCAACATGCATAAAATAATTGGATGATTCAGCCTTTTTTTGACTTTGCTCAGATTGTAAAATGTCATGTGCTACAACTCCCAGAAAACATTAGGAATAAAATAGAACATTCAGAAAAAAAGATAATAAAAAATTGTGAAAATTATTTTATGCACTCACATGGATCGAAAGTGGTATTGTTTTTTAAATGGTTACACTTCGTTACATTTTATGTCATTAGTGAGTCATTAAACTATTGTTGAAAAATGGTATAAACGTTCAAAACAATATGAAACCAATAGGAATGCAAAGCCTACATTGAACTTTATTTACAAGAATTTGGACAAGATTTTTATTTTTGTCTTGTCATTGACCCAGCAACTGTGGGACAAAACATTTGGGCTTTAGTCCATGCTAATCCACATTTGTCCTGATTTGTACATATATCCATAATTTTAAGAGCTTTGCGGTAATTACATTAGAAAAAGAATTAATCAAACATATTGGCATTTAATACAATAACAATAGAATGGGAAATATCTGGAATTCAGCTTGTGCTGCATCTCATTGTGAAATAAATCAAATCCCTGCCATACTCACTAGAGCTTTTATTGAATTGTTCTTGGCTTTTATTCTAGACAGAGAATAAGCCAAATAACTACTCTGGGTGTTTAGCCACAGTCATTTCTTATATAACTTGCCATTTATTAATTACTGCACAATAATTTATTTAATCCACTCTTTCTGCAGTTTGACGGCATCCACGTGGTGAGCGGTTCATTGGACACGTCAATTCGGGTGTGGGATGTAGAGACTGGAAACTGTATTCACACGCTCACAGGTCATCAGTCTCTCACCAGCGGCATGGAGCTCAAAGATAATATCCTAGTCTCTGGAAATGCAGACTCCACCGTCAAGATCTGGGACATCAAGACCGGCCAGTGCCTACAAACACTGCAAGGTGAGCAGAGAGAGTCTGACTGACCACAACACAAAGGAATAGTTCACCTAAAAATGACATTAATGCCCATCAGTTATTTAAAATCACCATGATATCACACTTTCTCCCAACTTTAAAACCAAAATAATACAAAAATTTCAGGTTTTACTTACACCTTTATCAGATGGATTTAGAAGGCATATAAATACCCAGGGCTGTAGTACTCGAGTCGGTCTCGAGACATTTTTCTATCGTCTCGGACTCGTTGGTGTTTGCACTCGGACTTGGTCATTGGACTCGCCGGATGTTCTCGTTGGACTCAATGCAAAATGATTTTCTTAGAGTAGGAAATATGCTGTCTCTCGCATCACATACATTATCAGTAGTTATGTATGTGGTCTTGAAGAGAATCCTTCTTTTTTTTTTTTCTCTTATTTGGACTTGGTCCTGACTTGGACTCGAAACTTTTGGACTTGACTTGGACTCTGTCTTGATTCGGACTCAACTAATCTGGTCTTAGACTTGTCTTGGACTTCACTACAGCTCTGTAAATACCATAATGCTATATTTTGTCCTTTTGTGGCGTTTGATAGCCACTTCGGTGAGCCATTCTTTTAAGAGGTTCAGATTAATTAATAAATAATCAGACTGCTTGTGTGGTAATTAGATAAAGTGGACTTCAGTTTCAAATATCACATGTTTATGTGCTTCGAGCATGTTATGCTTCAAACAATAGAATATCCATTTTAGACACAAACACATAATTTATAGTCACAGTCTAGAGGAAAATGATCACATTTTTCACTACCTCGCAGGCGTTTGTGTTTCCAAAGATGTATTTTTCATAATTCCCAGCCTCTCTTAGCATCTTGAGCGTTGCTCTTCTGGAAGGGTGAGGGATATGGATGACATGATGAAAGGAATTGGAGGGGGTTGGGGTGTGTTGTTGGGGGTGCCCAGAGGGTACTAAAGAGGGGGATGGACCATATATCAGTTTGTAGGTCATTTAATTAGGCCATTGAGCATTTCCTGTTATCACCTAATGACTCTCGTTTGACATAATACACAAAAACACACATTTAACCCCAGACAAGATGCTCAACTCAGCAGCGGAGCTTTGAAGTGCAAAGGCTCAAACACAGAGTCACTCATTAAAGAAAAGGGACTATTGTGGCGCTCTGTGTAGTGTCTTGCACATCAATAGAGAGCGGCCATCTCATTTGCATTCACACAGTTGACTTTAGCGCTCTGCTAATGGGTATTCATGAACAGATTGATGCCTTTGAAATGGATATTTTTAGTTTGATTCACTCACAAACTTCAGTCTGTCTTTGTTCTCAGGTCTAGATGTTTGATAACGTGATTTTCCGTATTTGACTCTGTGATGTTGCTGTAATAGCTCACCACACCCCTCTGCAGTAACAGGAGCCATTGTAGCGCATCTTCTATATTCCTTGCTGACAGCAGTGTAAGCACTTTTGTTTAGACTCGCATGTTTCTTGGCCTATCAGAAAGGCTGTCTCAATTCAATACCTCAAGGGCATAGAATCAAAGCCGTTTATGCCACAGTATTTCCCGTCACCATAGTTACGTGTTCTCTCTTGTCTCTCTTTGCTGTGGCAAGTAGCTGCAGTTCGATTTCTGGTCTATTGGTATTTTCAGTGTTGCAGTGTGTCTCCATCTGGAATTCTTATAGTACACTTTATAAAAAGTACATAAAAAGGACTTATGAAAATTATATATTCAGGAATATACTTAAATGTGAACTGGATGTAATGTTTTGAACACTTGAATGCTTATTTGCATATAAATAAATGCATTTTAGTTAAAGTATTAAACGCTGTTAGTAAATCCCACTAAAATCCTGCTATCATGCTTTATTCCACTGATCATCTCCAACGCGCGCACCTCAGAACAGAAATGCAGAACATTAATAACTATTGTCATATGCATAACGTTATAATGAGAGCACTACAGTAAAACAAAAATGTTGTGAATTCTTCCGATAATGTATCTTTTAATGGAAACATAAAACATTATTTACTCTGTTTGTATCTGCAAGGCGTCTGTTACACATTTTCCCTGTTAACATCAGTAATGATGACCGTCCATGACTGACATGACTCTTATTTTGCCCCGCCCCCAAACATATGACTCTACTACCAGTCGTCTATTGGCAAGAAAATTCAGATTTGAAATGCATTACATATGTTCATTCAATACAAATAGGTACATTTCTTTTTACTTTTTTTAACTTCTGTTTCTTTTATTTTGCTCTCAGGTCCCCACAAGCACCAGAGTGCAGTAACATGCCTGCAGTTCAACAAGAATTTCGTCATCACCAGCTCCGATGACGGTACGGTGAAGTTGTGGGACCTTCGGACGGGCGAGTTTATCCGCAACCTGGTCACACTGGAGAGCGGGGGCAGCGGCGGGGTGGTCTGGCGCATCCGCGCCTCCAATACCAAACTCGTTTGTGCGGTGGGCAGCCGTAACGGCACAGAGGAAACCAAGCTCCTGGTGCTGGACTTCGACGTGGACATGAAGTGAAGGGGGTGAACTTAAAGGGGACTTATTTGGAAAACGGGGAGGGTGGGGGAGAGCAACCTGCCCCGGGTCTCTCCGCGTCAGGACCGATCGCTCACTTCCCCGATATGTTGCCGCCAACATTTCTCCCCATCTTGCCACGGTCCACGACTGCCGCCACAGTTCCGTTCACCTTCCGAAGGGGGGGGTGGGGGCAGACGCTCATGCACCACAGCATTCTGGGAAGAAAACTGACGAGAAGGACTTGGGAAAACAGGATAGTCCCTTTTCCTACCACTCAAGGCGACCTTGCACAGAGACTTGTTCGCTCAAGCCTGACTGAAATTCACACCCATATGTACAAACATTATTTTTTTGATCAAAACAGTCAACACTGTATACATGAGACCCTAACGCATCAACACAGACATGGAGTGATAAATAGTGTATACAAATTAAATTTTAAAGGAGAAAGATGAGAATTTGAAGAGCCTTGTATTGCGGGAGTGATTCGAGCGTGAGAGACAAAGGAAGCCAATTTTGTCAGTCCTCATCAACCTCAGCACACGCCAAATATCCCTTTCTTCCTCACGTGTTGAATTTCTTTTGTATCCATTTTCTCAGTTCTTTTTTCCCCCCTTTGTTCCTCACGACTTGTCTTTTGGTTTTCACGTCAACAGCTGTGAATTAAAGTTTTGTGCTTTCTTTTCAAGTTCAGCATTTTATTTTTATTTTTTATTTTTTTGTGTTCACTTCCTGCCTACTGTTGCAAACAACAGGTTTCAGTATTAAGCTAAACCCACTCTGCTGTTTCACACATTTTTGGGGTTTTATTTTGTATTCGTTTTTTTTTCCCTCCTTTTTTTCATTTAGTACTCCATAAGCAGTGCCTCTCTTGATCGGAGATGACCTGCGTTTATGTTTTTCAACCAGTCTGGTTTCATTAGCTCATCAGTGCTGGTGCTCTGTGGGAAATGGGATTGTTTTCCCATAAGCTCCTGGGAATATGTCTCCCCCCTCCCCACCTTTTTTTCCCCCCAGTACTGTCCATCCCAGTGGCCAAACTGGATTTTATGCTGCTAGACTCACAGAAAAATAAGGTGGAACTTTAACTGGCTGTGACGTTTTAGTCCCAGACGAAATTCTAAACAAAAGTAACTTGTAGAGTTTGAACTTGTAAAAACGACACAAACAAACGTACCAACAAAAGCAAGATATCGACATAACAGCTTCTTTTTTTTGCCACTGAAACTTGAGCCAAATGTGCCTCTACGAGGCGTAGAGGAGGGAGAATGTCTGACAAAGAGACGGGTTTGTCTGCTGAGATGAAACGACGGACGTGTAGAAACTATTTTGCGCGTGTTTGCGAGCATGACTGGGTGTGTGTGCGGGTGTGTGTTTGAGCAAATTGTTCACACATTCCTTGGGACAAAAGCTGTCAGTCTGTTCTGTGTGGAAATGTATGCTTCAGCGAAAAAGAATACCGTTATTGTTTTTAATTAGTTGAAATATGAGATTGTTGGAACCGACGTTAAGTTACCGAAGAAACAAGGTGGTCTTAGTGTACAGAAATGGACATCTGATTACATTTTAAGTGCTAGAGCTAACCTGATTCTGTTGGTGACGCTCTCATGGGGTTTTTTTGTTTTTGTTTTGTTTTTTGTTTTTTGAATGGTAAAGCAGCTTCATAGATAAACAGGACGTAACCGCATCCGTAGCCAAACGATTCGTCTCATCCTCCAAGTCACACAACTCAAGCTGAACTGTGAAAGTGGTTTAACACTGTATATTAAAAGAAAAAACAATCTTGTTCTTTCTCCTGTTTTTTTCTTCCTGTTTAATTTATAATCTGGTTTGAGAAATCAGATGTTGGAGCTGTTTTATTTTTTCAGTTTATGTAAACTGCCTGGCATAACAGACAGATAAAAAAGAAACCTTAAAGGGATTGTGTATTTGTTTGATTCATTTAGAATTTTTATTTTCTTATAACTTAAGTGCAATAAAATGTGGGTTTTTCTTTGTTCATTTCAACGATTTTGGTTGTGTGTTTTTCTCAATGTGTGAATGTGTCTCATTTGTCCAATAAAGCTTCTATAGTTTGTTCTGCTTAAGAAAAAGCCATTCCAGTCATGGAGCTTACTGGTTCATGTGATACTCATTTAACAAGGCTGAATAGCTGATCTTCTCAAGTCTTCTAGACAGGATGACATCTATTCTGCTTTTCCTCCTACATCTCATTCTCTCATTAAAGGCCCAGATGCTTGAGTTACACTGCAGTGTGTCCTGCAGAACCGCTGATGAATCATCGCAAAATATCTGGCTGAAATTTCTCAAGGGTAGATCAGTAATTCTTCTAAACCAGCCAGAGTTTGTTTGTCATTCTTTAGAGTCTGCAATTCTTCAGTGTCTTCTCACTGAACTTAGGCCTCTATGTTTACAAACCTTTGGCATCAAGAGAATGCTCTTAGACGTAACCGAACGTTTGTCAGTTGAGGAAAGATGTGTTTTTCTGTATCTATTGCAGAGTCATCCTGCCTAAAGCTTCAGGATGTTCATAGCCTGTTGCCTAGCAATGGTTCAGTTCTGCTTCATTACCACATAGTTTGAATAATTGTTACTATAAGTCAAGAATGAGTATTGGAGGAAAAGCCTTACTGTAGCTTGTATATTAAGTTCTCTACACTGCAAAAATATATCTAAAAAAAAAAAAGCTGTGGTTGCTGGATATTCACAATAAAATTACTGCACATTGGTGCTTGTATATAACATACCAGTATATATTTCATCAAGTTCTAAAACTACTTTACTACTATTACTTGAACTATTAAAATACGCTTTTTCCTAAATATTTATACTGATTACCACCATATGTTGTAATACAGAAAGCCAGATGATGAATCCAAGTTCATTGTCACCTATATACCAGCCATAACACTAAAATAACACTGATACAAAAACAAAACAAGACTAAAATTACATTAACAGAAAAATAAACAGCAAACATCCTAATGTACATTACAGATAAAAAAAAAATCAGATAAAATATGATCATATTTGATTTTATGCTGGGACTTCTAGGAATCTGTTAACTCTTGTTTTTTTTTACCCTAAATCGAGTAAATTTTAAAAATCTTACTGTATTGTACTGAAATTTAAATATGTGAAGTTAAAACAAAAAAATTTTACCCTTTTTGACATTTTCACAGTTGTTTTTGAATGAAAATAAAAACAAAAAACTTTCTTCAGAGAGAAACATTTCTAATAATAAAGTTGGCTTTGCTTGTTGGAATGTTCCAAAAAAAAAAAAAAGTAAAAATGCCTAAGGCATTGGTTATTTTGTTATGAAACATAATGTTTAGACATGTTGAAGATATAACGTTTAATTAAAAGATGGGTTATTTTAAATTGCTATAAACATTTCAAACTTGGTAACAGATTAAAAACCATTACAGATTCAGTGGGATCCTTTTATTATTTCTCTGTTAATTTTTTCTGGCTATTGAGAAGATGAATGAATACATTACATGAACTGTAGTCAAATGTAGCAGTAAAATACAAATGAATTCTTTTATTGAAAATGAGGCATTACATAAGCTTGAAAATGACTAATATACTATAATAATATATTAAATATTAAGACCAATTCCAAAAGACGTTTTGCATTCTACATCTATAAAATACAGCAATGTTTATGCATCATGTTGTTTTTAGGCATACCCTTCTCTGTCAGCTCTGGTTATACGGTTCTTCATTCATTTCTCAAAAACGATGACTAACACATCAAAAATCAGCCTGAGCTCTGTGAGAGAGAAATTCAAATTCTTGACCATCAGCTTAGTTTTGACATCTTAAAAGACTATTTAGAAATCAAATCTGAAGATTGACTCATTTGACAGTCAGTGACTAATCACAGTGGACTTTCATGGGATTGGATGTCAGTTGCTGTTATATGGTTCACCTTTGACACGTCTTCTCCTGACATTACTTGATTCAATCTTATTTAAGTCTTATTTAAAGTAATTTAGTTCATGTGAATATCAGAAAATATCAGAGAAAAGTTTTGTGAATTCTCACTCATTCATTAACATTTGATCTTTTCATATTCAGTTTATTGAGTTGAATAAATACAGTATCCCTCAGTGTTGAAGAGCTTGATTCAGAAGTTCACAGAGCCCTGTCTAATAGCCGAACACAATGTAAATGACGAAAAAAATGAGTATCATTATTATGATAAGAAGAAAGGGAGGCCTATATTGAAGAGACGAAGAATTTATAAAAATGGAAAGGGGGAATAAAGGATTAGGATCTTTTTCTTCACCCTGGTTTCTTTGTTCCTGTAATCCTGCCTCCCAGCACGAGCAGCTCTCCGTTGGAGAATCCTGCCTGTACGGTCTGATACTACCAGCACCACAATAGATAACTCATCTACAATCATATTCAGTGCTGTGATAATCTTGGGGATGTAAAAAAAACAAAGCAATCTTACCCAAGAGTGAAACCCAGTCTTACATTATGCTCAAGGAAACACAAAATCTCTTTGTATAATTAGAAGCAAATAGCTGTTGTCCATAAATGTTGATGTAGCTGTGACAATGAACCATTTAATTTAGAAGAATACCAACGAATATGTAGTCTCTGTATGGTTTTTAGTGTTTTCCTGTATAAAATATATTCTACAGACAGAGTGTTTCAGGATGCTATATTACTGCTTCATGCCTCATTTACTTGCTATATTGCTGAACAGCTAAAGTACCAATTAAAAAACAGGCCTGTTTGAGCTGTGGTTCTATGATTTAGAAGATAACTGAAGATATTGTTCAGTCTTTTTAGCTTCATAAGTTTGTCAATTTTTTGTTTTTTATTTTTTGTGAAAATCCACATCCACTGTTCAATAGTTTAGGTTTGATAAGATCCTTAAAGTGGTAATCGGATGCAAAATGCACGTGTACAATGATAAAGATCCACTTAGTGTTTTTTTAATCTCAGTAAATAATTTCAAGCCATTCTCAGATGCCTGTCTGTGTGACATCACACAGATTCAGGCCCCTCCCACAATTGTAGATTGACACTAGCATTTTGCCTTAGACCTGCCCAGAGTGAGCTGTCATTGGTCCATCAAGCTACGAGAAACTAGCAGCCAGGCAACAGACGTGACAGATCCTCAGTGGTGATGTCACGCAATCTACCAGCACGGTTCAGCACTGTTGTCTAACCGTGCCGAGAATTCTGGGCTCAGAACAGTTTGTAATCGCGGTTTGCTGCACCATACCAGACTCATGTGAAAACACAACTGGAACCATATCTGACAGCTCTTAGAATCATTCGGCAAAATAGTGGAAAAGTGGCACCGGAGCAGTACACATGAATGGCTCTTAAGTGATTAATGTGTTCTGTTGTTGGATGTAATAATAAGCATAGCAGTTGTCATTTACTCAATTTACGCAGTAAATCTACTTTAAATAGATCCAATCTACTTTAATGTTTATGTTCACACAAATCATTCTTGATCATCTACAGAAGAAGCAAATATGAAGGCCAGGACACAAGCCAACTTTAAAGAACTAGAGTCTATAAAAGGCGACAGAATAAAATTTGGGATGCTTTGTTCATCTGCCATTTCAATGCAGTTACAATCAGTTTGGTCTCAGTAAAGAATTTTGAAAACACCATAAATGTACATAATAAAGTTGTAATTCTTTTAAAGCTAAACAATGCATAAAAACTGAGCGAAATGTTGACATTCCTTAAGAATTTTCACCTCAGTGAACTTTTAACTGCTGCTACTGGATCACTGAAGCTGTTAATAGGATTATAATTTCATATTGTTTTGGTTGTTACATTGTATAACAGATGTGTAAATATTGCAGTCTTGTAACATTTGAAGTTGGCATATTTGTTCTCTTCAGAGGATGATTTGAACTCTTGACCTGTGCCACCTAGTCATTTCCTGGGACATGATTTGCACTTAAAGATGACTGACATTTTCCGTCACCTTTTAGCTCTTGAGGGATGGGACATTTGAGCACATTGGCATTCTGCACCACTGTGACCCGTTTTAGAATGATCCTGTTAGCTTATTGCCAGCTGGGGCACTATTGGTTAATGCTTTGCCAGCTTGGTGCCCAGGGAAGCTCTGATGCTCACTAAATCATGCCTGTTTTTCCCATGTGCACTACAGTAAGCCAGCTTGTCCATTTGCTTCAGAAAGAGCTCAATGATGCGAGTCAAACACAGTCAGTCTTTTGTTTCATGGACTTACTCTGCTCATTGCACAGCTTGATCTGTGCCACTTAACAACTGGATCACCGACTATGATGCTTTTAAACAATGCACAGCATTCAAAAGTCATTTATGCGCTAATTCTTGGAAATTATTCTAAATTACTATATGACATAAATGCTCATTCTGTTTGGGCAGTGCATAAGATCATTGTCTACAATCCTTGTATAGAAACATAATTGTCTTAATTGAGTGATTAATTGTTTATTCACAAGTATTTAGGAAATTACATCAAAACAAGGAGGATTTTCAGTAGGGATGAGAATGCGAAAGAATTTACTGGTGTCTGGTTCTTCCTAATTTAGTTATTTTCAACCTTTCAACAAAACATTCAAAGGCCCCTCTATTAGATAAGACATTTCCATCAGTATTTCAACTGTAACTATGACAAAGCTATTTTTTTCCTAACTTTTTATTTTTATTTTTAGAGACTGAGGGTCTTGATGTATTAGCTAACCACAATAATTCCCTTTCAAAAAAAGGGAATTAAAAATTAAGCTACTTGTATGAAACCAATATTTTATAAAAGAAATATGATTTCGCTGTTAAAGGCACAATATGTAAGTTTTCGCCACTAGAGGTCGCAGTTTCAAAACAATAACAGTGGCGAAGTTCGATGGCGCAATGACGGAGCATTGAACACTAGGAGATGTAGTTTTCACAAATTGTGTTCACGGATGAAAAGTTAATTTATGTCTGTTTTATCATCTAACCACCTGCACATGACTATTACTTGCACAGTGAATTATATATATTTGCTTACCCGTCTATTAAAACACGTGAGAACAGAGTCTCTGTCCAGGCCGAGGTTTTCACGAAGCTCTCTCCATTTCGGAAACCCCACGCCAATATTTGTTCTCGCTTTATTTCGTTGACTGTTCCAATATCTTCTTGCCTTAGTTTGTATATATCTACGTTTTTTGGGATTGTGGAGAGTGTAATCATGATCCATGATATGGAAATGAACAGTAAATAACAACCACTTCTGCATTTGTCCACGCGTGTTGCCGTAGTATTCATAGTCGGAAACCGAGGATAGCGCAGATATTGCGTCATTGATGGGCGACAATAAACAGGGATGGTTCATTATTTAAATCTGGAATTTCTTTGAATTTACAAATCTTACAGAATTTTTGAGATAATGTAAGTACACAACTGCATGAAATATATAACACAGTGCAAGTGGTTTTTGTTACAAGAATCTTACATATTGTGCCTTTAAATTATTTCAATAAGACAACAATAACACTTTAAAGCCTTTATAATGCATTCTAAAGTTATTAAATCTTAATAATTATAGCCATATTTAAAATGCATAGGGTAACAATGAATTGATAAGTGTCATAATGTGTTAACTGGTTACAATTATTCATGAGATTGGACAATGCAGTTTAAGGTGCATTACAAGGCATAAAAACTATTACATTATAATAATGCATTATACATAAAAACTTTAAGTAAAGTCTTTGTTTTGATTTAACAAAAAAGAACAGACTCGAATTATTAAAAAGTACAGATTAGAATGATCTCTTCAGGAATCAAACTATACTGGTGGCGCTGTTTTGGATTTACTAAAAAGATTTTAGTTTTTTTTTGGATTCATTAAAAATTTTGATTAACTATGAGTTTTTGATTCACCAAAAAGAACTGTTTCATAAAAGAGTTATTTGAGACTACTCTGCAGTGTTGCCAAGTCCACGGTTTTCCCATGGGTTTTGTTGTGAAAACCTGGCAACCCTGCTACTTTGATTGCAACACAGTCTCACGACCAATTCGTACGTATTCGTACGAGGTCCCAAATTCGTGCTAATTCGTACGACCTCACTCGTACGATTTTGTACGATTTGTCTAAAACCCGGTGACAGGTAGGTTTAGGGGCGGGGTTAGGTTTAGGTCATTCATACAAATTCATACGAATTGGCAAATCGTAAAATACGTACAATTTAGAAGAAATTTGTACGAATTAGCCACCTCGTAAAAAATTGCCATGAGATCAGGTTGCTGATTCCACTTATACAGTATGTTTTTGATTGACTAAAGAGAACCAGCTCACGAGTGTCAGTTGTTTGTGAATCTGACTGCTGTTTGTTTTTTTTATTCATTTAAAAATAACTAATTATATTTGTTTGGGATTCATACTACTGTGGTAGCCCTGTATGTTTTTGATTCACTAAAAAGAACAGGATCGCAAATGCAATTAGTTCTGTAACCTGACTACACTGGTCCAGCTGTCTACTTCACACCTGTGTATTACCAATCCTATTTGCCAACACAATTGTTTCAGCGTGTTCAGTCATTTTGCTCACAACATCTGCTCAGATGCGGATCTATTTGATAAACATTTAAGTCACAACTGCATGTTACGAGCCCCGAAAGGTCATCACTACATTACACTTTTACCAGCCGTGCTTCATAATACATGCTCGCCTCTGCAGACCAGTTGACGAGAGATGGTTTATAGAGGAGGAGGCTGCATATATAAGCAATTATCACAAATAGCAGCAGGCCAGACTCACCAAGTAATTACACCCTCCATCTAACAGATCTGCAGCATGTTGCCTACCATGACAGCTCTGTTATTACACTGGCATGGCCACCGCTCACCCAAGAGGGAAGGAAGCTCATGCTCTCTTTCCACCTCCGTCTTTTTACAGAGCATGCAAATGTTTATAGTCAGCCATGCAGCAGGCAGAGTCACTTCCAGTTATTGTGCCCATATAAAATGCGCGAGCTCTGTTTATTTCCCCATAAGTTATTCAGAGGTTTGTGGAGATATTGTACTACTTAGAATCGGAACTTGGTTCAGCTAAACACAAATGCTGCTATGGCTGTATATCATAGTGAGTGTGTAGAATACATCTTGTTTCTGTTATGGCTGCCCACATGTACACTTTAACATCTATTTAGTAGTTAGTGACTGATAAGAGAGTGTTAACTATGCTAGACGGCGATCATAACAGTGTTCATTTACATATTGGTACACTAGCAAAAACAGCATGTTTAATTCTTTAAAAAATTATTTTATTGTAAAAAAAAAAAAAAGACATGAAAAATTAATAGAAAATACATTTTTATATATTTTGCCCCCCTCCAAAAAGAAGGTAAAGAAGTTATTATACAAAGGTCAAGAATACAAGAATACTTTAGAATACAAAAGTGCAAAATATAAAGTGTATGCATATAAATCAGAAAAGTGGGAGGTACTATATGCCTGTGCCATTATTTGGTTATTTTAAAGAAACTTTATAAACAGATCCAAAATTTTATTTTATTATTTTATATTAAATTATTTAATTTTTTATTACCCTTTATACTGTTCTTTCCGATTCAATATAATACGCCAGATCTTTCAACCAGAGGTGAATGGATGGACCTTCTATGTTCGAATGCTACCAAATGTCTTGCAAAAACTAGATAAATGTAAATAATTTTGGTGTGATAAGCTGGTAATGATAAACTGGAAATAAACCCAAAGCACATGTTTCAGGGGTACCTGGATCTGGTTTTGAAATAATTGAGGTAATTAGTGTTATCGCTTTTTGCCAGGATGTCTAAATCACCTCACATTCCCAGATCCAGTGAAAGAATGAGTCCATTTCATTCTAATGGTACTTCCTCTTCTTGACTTCTCCACTAAAACAAAACCATTAAAAAATATGTATTTAAACATAATTTTGATTATGATTATGAATTATTATATATGCTATAAATTTTTATATATAATTATTAATATATACTGTATGTAATTGTATAATGTTTAAAAATGGCAAAAAAAAAAAAAAAAAACTTTATCTACAACTTTAACTAAAATGAAAATGAAAACAAAGGATAAAAAACTTTTTTTTTAAATTCACAAAAACTATAGTAGTAAATTAATGATATACTAACATTTAAAAAATAATATGTTTAAGATATGATATAATTAAGCAAATATCAGTACTATTGCAGATGTGTTGTTGATTTTATAACAGTTAATATCGCAGAAGTGACTACATTTCATTCTTTCAGACTTTATTTTTCTAACAAAAATAGTCCAAACAAAGTCAAAGCAGAACTATTGCACATCTCTGAGCAACAATATGTCTATATTTAACATTTTGTTAAACTGTAAATCTGAAAAAAAAAAAAAAGGATTTAATGACTTTAAAGCTTCATGTAGCTAAATAAGATGTCATGGCAATGAAGCTTGATTTAATTCACAGTGACACAAGCATTTTAGAATTTATACTCTTAATTTATAACTTAAAGGAATAGTTCACCCAAAAATGAAAATTACGGCATATTTTACTCACCACCAAGCCATCCTAGGTGTATATAACTTTCTTCTTTCAGACGAACACAGTCAGAGTTTTTTCTAAATTTATCAGGCTCTTTCAAGGTGGGAAATGCGGGTAGATAGCGGCCATTATTTTGAAGCTTGGTAAATAAGATTTATTCGCAAGTACTGCGACGTAAAACTAACCTATACACCTTCAGGGGGTTATCCTCTGAAGCAGATCGATGGGTTTTTGTAACACAAATATTTCTAATTTTAAAATGATATCCTAAATAACTGACTTTCGGCAACTGCCATACTGTATGTGCATCCCGGGTCAGTTATTTAGGTGATCATTTTAAAACTAGAAATATTTTTGTTACAAAAACACATCAATCTGCTGGGTTTACTGTAATTTTCATTTTTGGGTGAACTATATACTATATATACTCAACCCAGAAATCACTTTTTTTGTGTGAAGAGAGGTAGTTTATTGTAGTTACACTGCTGCTTTACTCACATGCTGCTTATGCATGCTGTTTAAAACAGGCTTAAAACTATCACTCTAAAACTACATTCCAGTGTAACAGTTGCATTGCAGTGTTTGGTGCAAGAATCATTGACTAACACCACAGGGGGTGGATCTCAGGATAGAAAAGCTCTTTATGAAACTAGCCTGAAACAACTGAACTGCTTTTTTCTCTTCTGTTTAATAATGCTGGTAAACTCCACAAAGTACCCTTAGAATACACTTGGCCGCTGTATGCTTCAACCTCTTTTTAGATCAATGCTACTCAATGGCTTTAACTTCAATAACACTTTTAAAAAAAACAAAAATGGGAGACAGGAAAAATATACCAGGTACACACCGTTAGAGATGAAACTTCACTAGTACACAAGTACAGTTTCTGTAGGGTTTATCTGGCTTTAGGAAAAACACTTTTTTGCAGAGATGCTCAAATAACTTTGCAAGCCACTGTTAGACAATGCTGTGTGACCACGGGCCACTAAATAAAATGATCTGGCATAGTAATTATATTTCATTTTCTTTTGTTTAATTGTTTTTGAAGTGTGCAGTCACCAAGAACCACATGTGTTTAATCAACTCATTCATCAAAAGTGCTGGTCATTGTAAAAGACCATTTTCATTTCACAGAACAATAGAGTCAATATGAATGTAAACACTTAAATCACAATTGATTATTGTGCCACATAATAAGCCGGGATCTGTAAACGTGTCACATCAAGTGTTTTCATATTCACTCAGTACTGAGCACAACTTATTATTATAGTGTGTGCTGTTTGTTTTTAAGGGATGACTTTAGGTATTACACTAAATTATTTCACAGCAAACAGAATTTGACTGGTGTTTAAATCTCTTATGAGGTGCTTCTGGAAGGTCAAAGTTTAGAAAAGTGTCAATCATAAAATGGTGTCCTCCTCATCTAAAGTTGCCTAAAAGGTAAATTATGAATTAATTTTATTAAATAATTTATCATTTATGAATAACTGTTATATAAGCATTCACTATCTGAATGTAGTGTTATTAAAATGGGTGTCTCAAGGAAAAAAAAAAAATATATATATATATATCTGTCACAAATATAAATATAGGCCTAAAGGTTTTCTTCTTAGTTTTTCATAGTGTTTAGTCAAATATTTGAGCTGGTCTATTTTACATACTGAGACCATCACTATCCTCATAATTTTCTGGATTCACTTGATTAATGGGGTAATCAAAAGTAATTTAATTAACTTGTAATTCAGAGTTAATGAGAAATACTCCCAATGTTTGCATATTCAATTGGCTTGTCTTCAAAATTCCTAGTTAAAACAAGACATTACCCAACTTTTCCTTGAACTGTTTTATGATTCATGGACTTTGCAGAAAGGAGCCCTGTTGATTTTCCTGTAGGCTATTGTGTGTAGTCAAAAGATACCTAGTTTTTGAACATATGGATAAGAAACGTTTCATTTATGGCATATTGATTCACTGTTGACTCATTAAAGTCTTCATATATATAGTATATACAAGAAACTTCATATGGAAGATTGAGTAAAGACATTTTAATTTAAAATTACAAGGTCAAAAAATGATATAAAATTAAACGTATGAGTATTTTTCAATAAGATCAATGACACGATTTAAGAAAATAAAGCTTCAGAATGTGTGAATGCTATTACAAATGAGAGGCAAATTTCAGTTTTATACTCTCTCTTATCATTATATCAAAATAAAATTGAAGGAAAGAGTCAAAAGTTTCCAGGACTTTAGGAAGGAACACATGACCCCCCGTAAAACATAATTAACAAGAATTACATGAGATGTTTTTAACACCTTTGACATTCTTCTCTTCCCTGTTTTACATGCAAGCATAAAAGCCCTGCTGCTATTGTTGGTCAAGTTGAAGTCTGTGAAGGAGCTACAGATGATTTGCGATAACATCGTCGCCTCCGGCCATGTGGAATGACTTGCATAATAATGTGTTTTTATAGGAGCTGATCAAAGCATTCTCAGAAGAAACATCAGGGACAGGCAAGAAGCGGCCTGCTTTTGACTGTCAATCAAAAAATGACTGTCATGTTTTGTTCGACTACATCATTGCTAAAGGCACATACATCAACAACAGGAAATATTTAAAGGAAAAATGTAATTTTCTCTATATTTC
This sequence comes from Enteromius mattozi, assembly GCA_032359235.1. Taxonomy (NCBI): domain Eukaryota; kingdom Metazoa; phylum Chordata; class Actinopteri; order Cypriniformes; family Cyprinidae; genus Enteromius; species Enteromius mattozi. Next base: position 2,197,537 of record JAUMHE010000042.1, on the reverse strand, counting down.
ATTACCACAGTACCAAAAAATATAAATAAAATCTGAACATACTCCAGGTGGAGGATTCACATATTTAAAAATTACAGCATGAGAAGGGATGTGAAAAGGAATATAAAACCGCCTGATTTCCTAGTGGTCTGGCGTTAACATTCAAGTTGGATGAAGAAGGCAAAACAAAAAATAAATTTTCCTTCCACATTAGATTTGAGCTGTAAATTTTGTAGGTCATAATAAGATCTTAAACAGATGTTGGGCTTCTTGACTATTGAAATAACTTTATGTTCTTAAAGCTGCTTGCTCTCTCAGTTGCTGTTATGATTACATAGTAAAATTGTGTGACTGAGAACTGTCAATTTTGAACACATTCCCTATAATAAACTGAACAACTCCAGCATAAATTACATAAACTACAGCTATTCATATTAATAGTCTGCATACAATCAGTTAAAAGCACCTTCTTAGTATGAGGAAATTACGCGCATAATTCAGCTAACCTCCAAACCGTGAAGCCCTTTATTGAATTGAATAGCCTGATTAAATAACATTAGAACAATCAAATGCAAATTTACAGAGGGTTGTGTTTTTGACTCTGTATTTCTTGAAAGAACAATTAGCTGTGATTTAGCCTGTGTGTCTGAAATGTTTGGAAATATAAAATCACATTAGTATTGTGTAGGGATGGGTATCGTTAAGGTTTTAATGGTATTACTACTTTTATCGATACCACTTATCGATCCGGTACTTTAACGGTACTCTTATCTGCACTTTTTGTTGTGTTTTTAATGTAAAAAAATATTATAATAATAAAAAAACTAATTGAGAACAGAATTAACCACACTTAATTTTTTAATGTAAAATAATTATCTGTAGCCTAACAAACACCACTGAACAAATATTACACAAACAAAACAAATGATTGTAAAACAAAGAAATAAACACAATTTTCCTGTAAAAGAATGGACAGTTGGGGCATGCAGGTAGGCTGCAGGAGGACTAACAGTTTTTAACTGCAGTTTTAACCAAAAACATTGCAAAATGCAGCTAAACAATCAGCTGTGGCTAATGTTTATGTTTTATTAGAACACATTTAGATAAATTAGTTAACTGTGTTTGGGATTAAAATTAATAAAAGTTTGGAACCTCTTGCAATGTACAATGTGTTTTTTTTTCTCCAGTACCGACAGGAGATCCGTTAATGTCAGAGCTTATCGATACTCCGGTCTTTTATAATTTAGCACCGGTACCCATCCCTAATATTCTATTAGTTGGCCCAAGGTTTACTGCTGCCAGTGAATGACACTAAACTAGATATACTTTAGATAAGAGCTTGCGTTATATTAAAATATTCTGTTCAGTATATAATATGGAGGAATTTGAATTTAACAGTCACCTTGGGTTCATTACATTTGCAGTATATTTTTATAACCGCTGAAAGGTGCACTTAAAAATTTGAATTTACTTTATGAACATGTTTCCACTGGGAAACCAAATAACATGACATCCTTTCGATTATAAATACAAGATATGAACCATAAATCATTATACATATCAAGTATAAATAATTTGATTGTCCTTTAAGCTGTATGTAGAAAATGATAAGAGATTATGATTCGTTTTTACCTTAGAAATGCAAAAACAGAAGCCGCTAGAGAGCATAAGTATGTGGCTATTTCTGTGGAATCTGTAATCAGTCAATCAATCAACAATTCAGTCTTTACTAATTAACCCACGTCCAATTATCTGAAGATGTTCTGCTGTTGAAACCTAAAAAGCATTAACCAAACACATATTTTATGAGTGTTTGTGTAAGGGGCGAAGTTCTGTCTGGATCTCAAGACGCAGCTTGTTCAGGAATAATGACCTGAGAACATGCCCCAACTGGACCAGATCATACCTGTTCTGTAGTCTCAGTATGTGTGTGTGAGGCACATCTTTCCTGGAAGGAATGAGTTTGTGTGTGCAGAAATGTCTGCAGTCAATGGGCAGCCCTGCAGGTAGTAAATCTGACAGTGTCAGCAGTCCCTCTGGACAACTGCTCTGACAGCATTGATCTATTCTACCGGCTGCACAACCCACAGACTCACAGAAAAGACTGTTTTGCCTCGTGCAAAGCAATTATAGAGGAGGTCTGACCGGATGACAGGTTTCTGTTGTGTGTGGTAACAAACAGAGTTATTAAAACCAATTCCAAAGACACCTGATGTTTGCTGTTTAGAGCCAAGGATGTTTGCATTTATACCCATTTTGAAAACTGCTAGGGTCAAAGGGAGCCTGCAGCCTATCCCAGAGGGGAAACACTCGGTACAGATGGCCAGTCCACCACTGGGCTAAAACATTCTTTCACCCCTACAGGCATTTTAGTGTTTCCAGTTCCCCTGTTCTGCAAGTATTTGGATTGTGAGGTAAACCAGAACAGCTAGAAGAAGCTCAAAGAAAAGCCTCCTAGCTGGGACTCAAATCAAAAACCTTCTTACAGTGCTACCCGCTACGCCACCCTGTTATTATAAGTGACTCATTCTATGAAACCAGTACGATTTGATTCAGTCTGACCTTTTTAAGTGTATTTTATCTATTCAGTAACCAAAATCTATTTTTCCTTCTTTCTCCTTTATTAAACATGGCATACATTTTATCTTTATATTATAAATGATCTTGTTTATTTCTGTTGACACCGCCTATTGTGTCATGTCCCTCATGGATTTCTATGAAAGTTTACTTACTTATTTGATCATAACTGGGTTGTGAGGTTGTAATGGGGTGGTGTTTTTAATTCTTTGGTTCTGATATTATCCAGTAATTTAAATGAATTATTATTTTGGATCAAGAGTCTTAAATGCATATATTGAATGTAGTTATGTCCATGTTAAAGCCCTGTGTGTGTGCAAGTGTGTTTTTATTTTCACAGTGTTAAGTAAATTGCTCTGAAAGAGTGTTTGATTTAATGATATCAATTTAAACATCTATGGACATCTATGAGTGATGTCATTTCACCAAAAACAGCAGCAGAAAGGCAACGGCAGTAAAAAAAGGGAGATATTAAACACCATAGATGGAGAAAAAATGTAGAGACAGGGAAAAAGAAAGGAATCAATGAGTTAATTGAAAGACAACAGCGGGTGAAGTGTAGGAAGTGGAGAGCAGCTTATAAAAGAAGCAAGAAGAGGAGAGAAAGACTGAGGAATGTAACCACTTCTCCACAAAGTCCAGATCATGCCCCAGTGCAGTGTCCAGGATCTTCAAGGTGGAGCATTGAGCAGTTAAGAGTGTAAGAAAATGACTTTATCTGAGTGTTAGAAACTCTTGGAAAATTAAAAGTGTGGTAACACTTTATTTTGATGGTCCCTTTTGAACAATCTGTTGACAATAAGTAGCTTTGCACCTACATGTCAACCAACTCTCATTAGAATATTAGTACACTCTCTAATTAATATCTGCTAACTCTTTATTGTGATGGTCTCCCAAAAGACGC
>JAUMHE010000042.1:2181017-2193062 GCA_032359235.1 Enteromius mattozi | reverse complement strand
GACAGATCACCGGAACCAAATGCACACAAACACACACACACACTATAAGTCCTTTGCACAATCTGACATGTGCTTAAAATTTAACTGGAAATTAGGTGCTGGGCGTCTGGCAAGAGGAGAACTGGCCCCAACTAAGCCTGGTTTCTCCCAAGGTTTTTTTTTTTCTTTTTTTTTTTTGTTCTCTATGTTCTCTCATGGATGGGGTTTTGGTTCCTTGCTGCTGTCTCCTCTGGCTTGCACCTAATTTCTAGCGATTATCATCATTTTGATTACAGAGACCGTCTCTGCATTTAATAAATAATGAATCATGCAATCGCTTTTCATAGCACAAGTCCTGTGTGAAAGTGCTGTGGTTCTTTTCTTCTTTTCTAAATATCCACTCAAAAACATCAGATATGTGTTCAAAGTCAGATTGTGCAGAGGACTGATCTGGTTCCTGTGAGCTTGTCCTGATGGCCATCTACGAGGTCTTCAAAGGGGATCTGATCTTGTTGTTCTTAACTCTGCTGACATTCAGGGATGTTGAGGGCTGGATACTGTCTGGATCTGGTGGCTACGGTGACCTCAGAATAAGAATGAAACAGTCTAATATTAGCATAGATGCCACTGAGAACAATTAAGCACATTTTAACTTTTAAACATATTACCTTAAAGGGGTCATATGACGCCATTTCTAGTTTTCAATTTCTTTAGTGTGGTATTTAGCTGTTTGTACATGTGTAAGATCTGCAGAGTTACAAAGCTCAAAGTTTCCCACAAAAGGATTTATTCTATCTAAAAGAGAAGGCTGAACCGGGCTAAACGCCTCGTCAAACCATGCCCCCACATGTCTATGTCAAGATGTGCAGCCATGTTAGAGACGCTGTGTATTTCTGTGCCAAAGCAAGCACTTTATTTGGCCTTCTGAAAGTAGATGCAGTTAGGAATAATTAAGATTACTTACAACAGAACAGCACAACCCAGATGTTTGAATTTGTGCAATGCACTTTATGGATGAAAGTTTTATGAACCTTTGAGAGTACAAAGGGGTGTGCAAAGGCTTTTTCTAACAACAAAAAAGGGTATATTCTGACTTTTCTCTGACAATATTGTGCTTCTGAATCAGTGACAGTAAGTATGTTTTGTTATTTGTTGAAGTATTTGTTATTGACTGTTTAAATGTGGAGTTTTGCTTGCTTGCTTGCAAGCTGTTGAAATGAATCACGCAATCGCTTTTCATAGCACAAGTCCTGTGTGAAAGTGCTGTGGTTTCTTTTCCCTTTTTTCTAAATATCCACTCAAAAACATCAGATATGTGGTACGTTTTTGCCAATAAATTTAGTCTAAAAAATAACATTTATTTAACGGCACTTACCTGACGCATGAACTTGACAAGATGCATAGCAATTAGCATAGCTAATTGTTTACTGGATTTGAAAATAACCGTTCATTCATTGTTTTTCAGATACATTAAACAGAATGCAACACTTTTGTTTTTGCCCCCATTTTTCATGAAACACATTATTTTCCACATACTGTAGATTTTTGTTAAATCTGTTAAATATACAGTATAAAACAATAAAACACATTACAAATGCAGCATTTGTTGCATTCATTGGGGACATAACTACTGATTATCATGACTTAGTACTGTCTTTTTAAGCATTGCGTTGCATCACGCCTCGTATACATTACACTATGTCTGCATTTGTGATCGGAGAAACGACAAACAACAGGCACTCCCCTTCACTGCTCAAAACTCACATTTAAATAGTAGAGTTCTTTTCTTTTAGCAGGTTCTTTTAATAAGAAAATGTAACTTACTTAAAGGTTGTGAGTCAGAAGTGCCAGACTGTCCTTGCAGAGGTAGAATTGCTCCACATTATGGTTTCTGTGCACAGCCAGCATAGTAAACAACTGTCACTATGATGATGCAAGCATCATATTACTTTGTTGAAATGTCACCACAATGGCATGAACGACTGGTTAGACTTATGTATTTTCGTGTATTAAATGTTCATCTTTTCATAGAAGGTCAGAGGTCTGTTCTGCTCTCAGTGCATTAAATGATAAAATCTTGCCTGTGGTGTGGTTCAGCTCCAGGTTGCTGGGGCAACAATTTTCACCTTTTCATTACTATCTGATATTTAGCTGTTAAATATCAAAATGCCAAAAGGAATAGGACCCGACTTTCTAGAACATGGTTTTGTTAAATAGGGGGCTTGACATACCTGACCATGACTAGATTACCACAACTAGGGACTGATTTATTAAAAAAAAAAAAAAAAAAGTCACATTGCAAGAATGGATTTTATTTCTTATCTTATATAATGTATCTTATATACGAGGGACTAGTCATCTGAGTTAGTGACATATTTGTTAAAACAAAGTTTGCACAGGAACACATTGTTTTATCATACAGATAAAACAGGAAAGCTGTATACAGTGTGCTTCTGTGAGTTCTCCCTCATAGTGCCAGCACAATCTGCAATATTGATTCCGTCTTTAAATAATGCATGTGGCAAAACCATAAAAGAACATCTTCTCTGTGCTGACGCGTCATTATAAGAACTCAACTGCTGTGTCTTCACACACACGCAAGTGTAATGCTGAAGTTTTTTCTATCTCATCAAGTGATTATTTGACCTTTTCTGAGTCTCAGAAGATCACACACTACACTTACTTAAAAAATTGCTTCTCCTTTTTGTGCTTGCTAAACTGAGCTCTGGAAAGCTGACGTGGTCAATATTAATCAGACTTAAAAAATCTTTATTTTTTTTCAGTTCACATACATGTTTTTCAGTTCAAATGCATGAATAAATAATTATATAAATGAGAAGTTCCAAAAAGAAACCAATAAAAAAGCATAGCATCTGGTGGTAAACTATGTCAGAAGTCATAAAAATGTATGAAAGGCCTATGCTGTTTGACTGAAAACAAAATGTTTCCGATTTTGTGTGTGTTTATTGTTTTGCATCATTCCCTGTTTTGTGTTTGGCCCTGGATTTTGTGTTATGTTTACGGTAAATCATGACGCCATTTTATTCCCTGATGAGCTCATTTTCAAGTACCAGTGGCAGTACATAGCTGTCCCAATTTTCAGGCCCCAATTATCTTTGTTTCAATGAATCTTTCTCTCTCCCCTACCCCCTCTCTCTGTCTGACTCATATCTATTTCTTCCTTACCTTCTTTTTTTTTTTTTACCTGTCCAATTCTTTGACTGGCAGGTCATTATCTCACATCCCATTTTTAGAGGCAAGACAGTGATCCACTGGAGGCGTCTGTGGCAGCTCTGTGAACTTCCTCTCTGTCACCTGTGGAGAGTTGCGATCTGCCCTCGGCGTCACGCTCAGAGAAGCTGAAAGAGACACATGCTCCTGATTCTTATCACAGCATCTCAAAGCATATGATTCTCTTTTTTTCTTTTTCCGGCTGAAGAGTGATGGTTCTACTGAGAAGAACAGTCGTGGAGTTTATCAGACTGACGGGAAGCTGAAGACATGCTTTTGTTGGAAGAAGGTCAGGCCTGTTGACTGTGTGTGGTGGTCTTAGCTATTGATAGTTAGGAGTGTAAACAGAGATGACAACACTGGGTGATAAGGAAACAGCATTTCTGTACAGATAAAACTGATATTGTTTTAAACCAATATGACTTTCTTATGTGGAACAAAAAAGATGTTTAGCTGAATATCCAAGCTGTTCTCTTCTTTAAAATGAATGTAGATGGCCAAAATTTTACAGTCATTTCTCCCTGGAAATCTTTCTAGCTTGACAGTTAAGACCATTGCACACTGTGTCCGAAACTTTCATCCAAAATTAATATGACCTCATGTTGTGTCAATCACATTTAGAACCTGATTTTGCTGAGTGACACATTCCTGGTTCAGTGTTTTTGTTGACCCTGGAACAACAAAGTGATTAACCAATCAGATTTGAAGAACCAGTTTATATTTTTTGTGAAGTTTATGCTTACAATCAGTGTTTGGTGCTTGTACAGCAGTGTCATTCATCTAAAATTTCCTCAGATTTTAGGCATTACTCAGGTTATGGGTCAGGTTACGGTAGGTTTATGTGAAGAAATGTGTTCAAGACTTAATTTTTGAATTAAAATGTTCCAACTTAAACACACGCTTGAAGCATAATCAGGACATCCACGTTTACACACTGCCTCTAAAACCTTCGTCCGTCATATAAAAAAAAATTGGATCAGGTTAAATTTTCTGCCTTCGTATCATGCATTTTGATAGGAAAGGATGCCGAATACAAAAAAACTGAAAAATGCATGCAAAAATTTTGGACAGTTTACAATGACGTAATTCACAGTCCCACTTCCTATTAGGTGGATTTAACTACTATGTACTTATTGTACAATTAAATTAATCATTTGATAGAGTGCACTTATTGTGTGCATACATGTTTTTACATTGTACTTATATTAATACATGCATGTAATTAAATATGTAATTACTTTTATAATTACACTGTTGACCCATCCCTTACACCTTAATCCACCCTTAAATGTACCCATACCACCAAACCTATCCTTAACCTTACCCCATCCCACCTTAAAAGCAACAAAAGTGTTTACAATACAATAAGTACATTGTATATTGTACTTATTTTTTGAAAAAAGTAGATATACTTTATATAAGGCCATCTAATATAAACAGGGAACCAATTTAAGAATGATTTATATCAGTGCTTTTTTTTTTTTATAAATGTGTTAAAAAGAAAGTCTCAGTTAAACTGCTAAAATGTGAAAACACATAAAAATGAAGATATAAACTACATTTCTTTTGTTTAAGAAACAGATTTTTGAAGTCACAAAATGAATTGAGGTAAACATTATACGTAAATGAATCACCTTAATTAAGTATTTTAAATTAATTAAACACATTAATTCAGCATCTTAAATTAATTAACCACATTAATGGATTATATCAATTTAAAAGTTGTCATAATATTATATAATTACAAGTCGTAACATAGCAGAAGTTCTACAAATATCTCTGAATATTGTTTTGGACAACCGGGAGCCTTCAAGTTGAAAAGGTAAAGAACCACTTGTTTATGCTATATTTCTTTTTTTATTCCACAGACAAAAAAAAGTCAAATAAGTTGCAAAAGACATTAAGGTATGTTAAATCAGGGCAAAATTTGAAGTATTCTCATAGATGTAATTTGTATTTTGTGAAATCCCTAGCATGCCACATACTGTGGCCTGAAAAGCATTCAAAACAAAAATGTGTAAACATCTTTGTAGTTCTAATGACTTCTTTATTTAAAACATTCATTATTTAACCTGCAGCCTCTGTTTAACCTGGCTTGTCTCTTGTGGTCAAACACTTTATTGATTTGTGTACTCATGATTGGTTGACATGAGGGTAAATAAACAGCCTTTGTGTTTGGCAGGCCTGGTTTCCTGTGCTGTTGTTTGGCTAGGCAGGGGCTCCTGTATTCTGGGCTGTGCTGTGTACAACAGGGCTCTTGTTCCATGTCCCCTCGTGACCGCACGGCCTCATTTGTCTCCGTCAACACATTAACACATCAGAAAAGCCCCCCGCTGCTCTAAAATGCTGGAGAAAGTGTTCCTTCCATTACTGGTGTAGGCGCTCCCCCTCCTTCCTCACTCCACAGTCACGTTGTTATGCTGTGTTTTATGGCGGCCATATATTCAGTGTAGCCTGTCTGCCAGATGAATAGGAAGTTGTGCTAAGGTACTCTGAGACGGTCTCCCTCCCTTATCTTGAGCTGACAGATCATTTAGCTATCCACTCTTATGCAACAGTTAGGCATGCTGGTTTTGTGTCCCACCCAGAGAGTCTCCTAAAGTCTCTCATTTAAGCTTATTCATAAATAATCTAGGTCTGCACAGTGACGTACTTAGACAGAAATATAGTCCGTGTGGTTTTTCCAGCAAGACACTCGCCCGCTACCCGCACTCACCCCAATGTCCCGCCCACTGATGCTTGTGTGCACCCAGATTGCCAACTCACAGACAGTGGGTTTGGGATGTCGGATGTCTCAGACATAGTCACAGCTCTCTCTCACATTCTTATTTTTCATCGTTTATGAAAAATATATAAAAATTCAAGGTCATTTTAGTGGATTTTGTCATGATTTACTGGTTGTTCCAAACCTGTATGAATGTCTTCAGTGGAACACAATAGAAGATTGTGAAAATTGTCTTAAAATTGATGTAGACACAACTCACATTCAATGTGTGCCCAAAAACAGTTGAAACTTTCTTCACAATTTCTTCTTTTGTGTTCCACAGAAGAAAAAAATGGCATACAACATGGTGACTAAAAGAGGAAAAAATAATGGTGTAACAGAAGTGGCGACAGATTCTTTTCTTGCTTATAATGACATGTATTAAAAAAGAAGGAATGTAGGGCAGGGCTCTGTTTATTGGTTGATGACTGGATGAAGGCAGATTTGAACGGAAATTTGCAGTTGATTGTTAAAAATGGGTCAGAGCCTCAATTTTGATCTTGTAATTTAAATCAGAATGTCATAACTATGACGTTCATAAACATACTTCAGTCATCATTTAGTCTCTAACCCTAACCCTTTCTTAAATGCACTGCAAGTTTGCATTCAGAAATGTAATATATACTGTACCATGAGCTATTACATTATGACCTGTCTAATAAAACACAAAACAGCAGCCGCACAGGGAGGTATTGATTCAATAAGGAGGCGATAATTTGGATGGAGTGTCTGGTACGATAATGATAAACTCGGATAAATCAGCAGCTTTTCTTATTCTGATATGAACTGCCATATGGTTGCCAGATGCGCTCAGGCTGGGGGTAGTCATATATACAGTATATATGTATAAATGTATGTGTGTGTGTGAATTTTCCACAATCAAGACAAATAAGGTGCATTTAGTAAATAGGGTTAATTTTCATTTCATGGCAACTTTTAATCTTGTCGTATATGCCTTAGAGGTATTCTGAATTTGTATTTGAATTTATAACAGATGAGTTGAATAAATCATATAAACCTGTCTTTTAGATATCAAATGATAAATATATCACAACCATAAATGATTGAATGATCTGACTGAATGATCTGATAGTTGCTATTGAAGTGGAAAGCTCCAGTAGTTCATACATTAACTGTCATGAATCACCTAGGTGATTTTTTTTTTTTTGTCAGTCAGTTGCTGCAGATCTCATTTACAAGGTCTTGACAGCTGAGTCTTGATCTAAAGATGTCTCACAGCAACAGTCATCACAGAACAGAAAAGACCTTTATGCTACATGCTTTCTCCGTGTTTCTCAGGATTTCAGTTATAAGGTCAGCACTTTCCTGTTCAGACATAAACAAATGGAGTTGTATTGTGCAGTTGTTGGTCGGACACAATGGCCTTTTAAATGCTAAAACACAATGTCAGCTTTGCTCTTGTGTTTAACAATGTAGTACAACATGATTTTGTAGTTATCAGTGCAAGTTATAAACCATGTAAGTATTTCTTTATATCTGTATTATCCACGCCATTTGCTATTATGTTGGTGTGTAGTAAGTACATGCTGTACTATATAATAACAAGTAAGAAAGTCTATAATCACACACACACAAACACACACACACACACACTTGTACCTGTACCCCTACAGTGCCAGTAAGTTCTTTTGTCCATATAATCAATTTTTACTTCATTTAATTAGGCATAGAGTGATTAGACACAAGCCACACCCCCACCTCATTCCCCAGCAAGCCTAATCAACAGCACAATAAAACACTCGCTTAATTAAAACTCATTAATCTGCCAAATTATGCATTAATGGTTCCAATTAATTATGTAAGAAACTGATGCAGTGTAAATAATGAATGGATGGATCGTCTGGAAATAGAGAAGCACAGCTGTGCTTAGGGGCTCGGCTGCCACTAAAACAACTTTTTTTTTTAATAGATTAATGTACATACACGAGAAACAGTGGCCTTCTATTAGCCCAGGTCAAGAGTCAAGAGCAAACTATTCTCAAAACTGGTCATATTTGAGTCTGCGTTGCAGTGACAGCTGCATTTTCTGTAAAGCATGTTTTTTTCTCTGAACAAGTGAAAGTGGGTTAAGATGTGTTAGTTGGGAAGTCAAACCAGTTCTTTTATCTATTGAACTGCACAGTTTAGTTATCTTTTTTAGGCACTTGCATTAATTGTGTACATACATGTCTTACATTGTACTATTTGAAAATGTGATTACATCTGTAATTCATTCCTGTAATACATTTATAATTACACTGTTAACCCTTATAACCTATACCTCTTAAAACTAATCATACCACCAAACCTGCCTTTAACCCTACCTATTTTCCACCCTTAATAGCTGCAAAAGTTTTTTGCAATTCATTGTGAACACAAAAGGTACATTAAACCTAACAATTCATTATTTTATTAAATACCTTGTCTTTAAATGCACTTAATATAAAGTGGGAGCAAATTGTTTATAATTCTTTATAAATTAAAGTTTGTCAATAATGAAAATATATATGTATAAAACTAAATAAATAGTTTAACTGGTGCTTAACCCTGAATTAGATTTGGAAATTATTTACATTTGGAAAATAAATTTAGCCAGCACTGCCTCATACATTTAATTATCTTGTGAATAAAACAGGTTTTATGCAGGTGATAAAAAAGGTCTTAAACCATCTTAATTTCCACCTCCACAAATGAAGGTCTGAAAATAGATGCAGAAAGTTTTAAATTCATATGCCATTAAATTCTGCATGCATTGCAAAAACATAATATATTCCTCTGTACTTTTGTACTTCAGACTCAAATAATGTTATGAAGACCATATTTCTGAGAAATTGAACAAAAGTAAATTTAGGCTTAAACAAGAACAATTAAGTTTTCCCTTTTGAAAATCTCATTTTTCCAACTACTCTGGCAGATATTTGTTTTTGTTTTTATTTAAACTCACTTAATTTGACTTAATTTCTTTGTGTTCCTTTCCATTTATTCCTTACTTTGTCTTTACTTGGTCTTAAAAAGTCTTATATTTACCTTCATCTACAAAACCTACATGACACCAAGCTAAAAAAAATAATATGCTTGCAAGGCAGTGCAGTATTTATATTCTTTATACATTTGATAGGACTTAAGTTTAAACAGTAAGCAACAGTGATTGTGTCCACACTGCAAAAAGAAAAAAAAATCTGACTCCATTGAGACTTTTTATGATAACAATAGTCTCTGAGACTATTTTTTGTGCTAACCTTAGTCTCTGATGCTGTATTTTATATGTAGAACCAACAGATAACGCCTAAGCTTATCTAAAATCTACATAAGCTTGCCTTTAAAGGTGCTCTATGAGATGCTGTTTGACGTCACTTCTGCTGACGTTTCACGTAAATACAAAACAAAACAGAGCAAGCTCCCCCCTCCCCCCAGTGTTTCTGTAACTGCCGTGAACGCGCAAAGCGCATTTATACGAAAGGTGGTGCTAACCCAAGAGAGACAGCGACAGAGCTAACATCAAGTTATCGTGACTTTACCTACCTGTCCAATAAAAAACTTGCCACCTGTGCATCGGTTTGGAAGTCCTTTTGAAGGCGGAGTTCTCTCCACCGTTCAAACGAATCCCCAGTGTAAATCTGGGTCTTGTTTCGTTTCTTCTCGATTTCTCTTCTTCTCACCTTATATTCCTCCGAGCGTCTTTTCTTCGGTCGTGCCTCAGTACAGTATTCAGCTAACCCATTCTCAGATTCACGCTGTACAATCAACTCTGTCTATTATGTGCACGCGCATTAAACCCCACCTCTTCTTGCCAATTGGTTGGCCATAGTTTGTTATTGCTTTGGTGCACATCCTGTGCCCATAGTGTTTGTTTTGGTATTGAAGCCTCTGTGTTGTCTTTCGAGACCGGGTTTTTTCCCAATGTATTCAGAGGGCAGACAGCAAGACGATCAAGGGGTGATGCATACAGTTTGAGATAAAAATGAAATTGAGCTAAAATCCTGCAACATCTCATAGAGCACCTTTAATGCTGTTCTTTTTCTGTCATGTGAGCACTACTTTTTTCTTCAGGAAATGATCATCTAGTTTCCATATAGTATATCACAACTGATATAGTTTTTTAACATTGTACAATAAAACTCATACTTCAGAGGTTATGAGTATAACTCGGGGTCAACACAGTTGGGAGCTATTTGTGCCATCATTAAAGGTATAATCAACACAGGTAAACAGACAGGGTCGATCACCAGCAAACAGCAATGTCCAAGGCAATTCTAGCTCAAAACGATACAACAGGCAAAGGTGTGAGCAAACAGCAAACAATCATAATGACTAAAAAACCTGAGAACGAATGGGGAACCAAATCTGTAGACTTAGCTGGGAAAAGATAGAGCTACTTTGCTTGCAAGTTAATATGCAGAAATCAAGTCTGATGCTGACAGTAACATAGTAAAACAGTAATGTACGGTAGAAAACAATGTACACTGGGAAATATTTTTAGATAATTTGTATTTTGTAATGCAAATCTCTGTCTGTTTTACTGATGCTTGCCTGTTATTTTAGAAGATATGAAACTTCTTTTCTGCCTCTTTTCTCCTTGCCTTTGAAACAACTTACATACAAACTGGGCCATCTTAGCTCATTAATTAACTTGATAAATGATAACTTAACTTCTCCCTATTTGCTGTTTTGTCTTTTTTTACATCAAAGCAATACAAGCAGTCATATTTTCCTCATGTCTGGGCAGCTCACCAAGATGGAAGACTAGTCCTTAAATTTATCATTACAAATTTCCATGACAATGCTTTCTAGTTCCATGTTGAAATTATGACTGTGATGCGTTGGCAGAATAACTGTACATTTATACACGGTCCAGATCAATGAAACAATTGCTCTGATGTCTTTAAAATAATTGTGTTTGCATTTTCTGGTCTCTGCTTTGATTGTCAAACTCTCTACTTGTCAATTTCAGATTCAAAGCACAAGCTCAGAGGCAGTCAGTGCAGAACAAATCATATTAGTTTTCAATTCAGCTGGCCCTCATTGCCACAGAAGAGGGATAAAGCTAAAACATGTCAGCTCACAGAATTTTTATTTTATTTTTTCCTGAATTCGGGTCAATTTTCCAGCAATCCTGGGTTTCATATTTCTTTTGGCCTCAGCACTCTGTAGTTTTACAATTTCTGATAAGCTATGATTTTTTTTTTTTTTTTTTTGTTCATGTGAGTGAAATACCTCCAAGGGTGATTCAATGAGTTGTATCAAGTATGACAGATGGGGAAAAAAGCTTTTGAATCTCATTTTTTTTCTCTATTCATTCTTCACTCACTCACAAAGAGCATAGAACAGTTCCTGATGGAACTGACCTGATTCTCTGCCCTACAGCTATGACCAGCAATTCCTGTACAGTTTTCTTATTCAATTCACTGTAAAAAACTTTCAAAATGTTCTACTAACAAATGTAAAAAGTAGCCTGAACAAAGATTTTTTTAGTAGGAGAAGTCGGTGAAATTTTTTGTGTGAACTGAACAAAAATACTCTGAACATGTCTGAACAAAAGTTTTGTTTGCCTTACTTGGATGCTCAAGTGTTTGTTCACAACATCCAAATGTTCTCCAAACTTTTCAAATTGAGTCATCTGAACAAACAATTTTGCTCCCAGCAGCTTGAAAAATGTAATGTAATGACTGACTTAATATAAGTTACCAGTTGTTAATTAAATTAACTTGTCAAGTAAAGTGCGATAAATTGCCTTAATTTTTTGAGTTCGGTCAGCTTTTTTTTTTTTTTTACAGTTTTGCTATAGTACTACTTTTACAAGCAAGTGATCACAACTGATCATCCAAAACCCTTTTCAATAATTTAATTTTTTTTCCTTTGGTTAAGTTTAATTTATTTCAACTGATCTTAATTGCTGAATAATTTCATACATCAATAGAATTATACAGATATAAATATATATATATATATATATATATATATATACAGTGGGAAAGCATTCAAACCCCCTTTAATTTTTTCACTCTTTGTTATATTGCAGCCATCTGCTAAAATCATTTAAGTTCATTTTTTTCCTCATTAATGTACACACA
>JAUMHE010000042.1:2133432-2150350 GCA_032359235.1 Enteromius mattozi | reverse complement strand
TCTAGCCAGGCTCTCTTATACTCATGCCGTGATAAGCTGCACCTGGCTGTGATTATTGCACGCCAATATTCATTGGCTTTTTCCAGAAGGCTCGAAGACGATTGGTCTCTCATGCGAGATCCCATATGTAACGTCGAAGTGATTCGACTGAAAGGGTAACTAGAGTGAACGCTGCTTATAACAGCTTTTTCATCAAAAGAAAAAGTTGTATTTCAAAATACATTCAAATAGAAGTTATTTTAAATTGTAATTCTTCTGTAGTTATAATAACTTACACAACTTTGCATCGTTCTCAGTAGATTGCGTTGGTCATTTTGTTAATGAGATGTTGTGTTTGCATTCTTTACTGTAATTTGTGCATTTCACTCCCATTGGTGCTTTTTTTGGGGGGAATCGCACTTTTGCACTAGTTTTGTTTGGTAAATTTAGTGAGCGAAAAGAAACTTTATTCTGTAATGTGTAATTATCTTTTTTTCTTTTTTTTTATTTTTAAATTATGACTGACCTGTTAAATACTCCAACTGATGTAGGAAATAAATTCAAACAGAATCAGTTATCAATCTGTTGCCACCGGCAAGAAGCATTAGCACAGTATCTAACGTAATCTCACCCCATGTCATCTATTAGCAAGGTGGGCAAGTGTTACGACTGTGATAAGCAGTAGTCGAATCAAAGCACATCATCCTGCCATATAATCAAACATAGGAGGTCAGGGGTGGCACATCAATATCCAGTTTCCAAAGTGACAGGAAAGTCTTTTTCTAATTATCTACAGGAACAGAAATGAAAAGACGGCAGCTTTAATCCAAAAGGTCATAAATTAATTTTAGAACCACCCGTTTATTTTTTTAAAACTGGAGTGTTTTTTTAATTTTGTTCTCACACATTTTGGATGTCACTCGTTTAAAAAGCATTTTATTAAGTATAATTATGCTTACATCACACAATGCCAATAAAAATGTTGTAAAACACTATAGTTTATCATGGTTTTAGTATTAGTTGGCCTACTATCCTGGGAAATGACTACATTTCCTTGCTTAGATTCAATTCTGTGTCGCTTCGACAGAATGCCACATTTACTTGCGTAGATATAGTTTGTTGGCATGCCAACCAGCAGAGACCAGACGTGTGGGCCTGCAGCATTTCGTCAAGGTCAAGAAAAACTTGGTGACATAGAAAATGAGTCTAATGGAGTGAGTCACAATGCACACACAAACACGCACTTATTCAGCACTTTAATCTTTTAAAATTGTTGGTTATAAAAATCCTGTTGTATGTGTTTGCACTTGTGAGTGAAGCTCAGAAGGCAGAACGGTTCAACATGTAGACGTCAGCAGTCACAGTCTGTTAGGCTGACAAATATATACTATACTATAATTATGTCATATAAATACAGTGCTGGCTGATTCGAAAGCTTTTTTTCCGACTATCAGAAACATCCACAAGCAACGACAAGATGTTGTTTTCAAGGAACATTCAAATTTAGAAAAATATGATAATTTACATTTAATGTCAGCTTATGCAAATAATTGCTTCTTTGCTCTAAATAAAACATTTTCTTTCACATTAAGCAACAACAATAAGGAAGTTAATCATCGTTTGACCTCATTTACTCATTAGCCACTTATTGTTCTGAAAATGGTAAGCTTTTAGTTAATAGCATTTACAATCATTGACATTCAGAAATAAATCAGTTGTCTAATATATGCCACAAATATGCAGTTTAGTGCATAATACAGCAGATGCGATTATCATGGAGAATTGACAGTCACATGCTCTGAGAAAAATCTGTCCTTTCATACTGATCCAAGACCAGCTTCATTTACCCAAAGCTTTTTTTTTAAACCCTCAGAATAAAAATTTACCTAGTCTTCTGAAATCCTGGTAAAAGCATACTTTGTCAGAGGCATGTAAAAAAAAACTGCAATAATATTATAAAATATGGCCAATCTGTAAATGTAAATAGATTTTATTGGATTAGATTATGGTTAAGGAATATGTTGTCTTTTCAAGGCTCACGTTCTCTGACAGATAAAGAAGTGCAGATAAATATTCTGAATACTTTAGATTCTGTGGCTTTTTGAAGCGACAAAAGTAACAGACGAAATGTGCAGAGTTGTGGGATGCGAGGACCGGGATTGAGAATTGCTGAGCTAAAGAGACCACTGGATAGCTTGACTGGAGCATGACATTCTCCATTACAGTAAGTATTACTTATTATCTAAATAAAGAACTCCAGGACACATTTTTCCAGAACTTAACTGAAAATCTACTTATAGTGAGTTGGTTTGCACCATGGAACTGATATAGAAGGGCAGGCAAGATAAATGAGCTGACCGTTTCAATGCATTGAGTTCAGACATGTGGGAATGTGATGGACGAAGCAGTGATCAGTTGATCAGTGCAGCAATCTGACAGCTGGGAGAACAGCTGCACACATTCCATAGTTGTGCCTGCAGGTGCTGAGTCCTGTCTAATTAGACCTGACCTGACAGCCACTGTTAGCCAGCCTTGGCACACAATCAGCTAATGTACCTGAAGCTGTAACAGTTTATGTTGAAGAGCTTAAGATAGACTTCCTCTGTCAGTGAAAGCTCTGCCAAACCATGCTCACTCAGTTTACAATATCTTTGGCAGGCAGACAGACTGAAAGTGGCTGTCTAAATCATCTTATCATTCACAAACAAAATGCTTTAGTTTTCATACGGAAATGCTTGGTTAAGTGACAAAATAGAAGGTTTTGAGGATTTGTGGTGCTTTGTTTATGATATTATGCTATTTATTTCATGGGGTTTAGCAGAGTGAGAGGGGTCCAGATAAAGTGGTGAAAATGTTAGTGTTGGTTGATCAATAGTGAAAAATAATGAGAAATTATCAATAATGAGAAACATGTTTGATCATGACAGGTACAAAAGGTAAACCATTTTACCCCATTTATCCCTGTATGGGGCATTAATACCTTAAAGGTACATATTAGTAAAGCTGTACTTTATTATACTGAGGGATGTCACATATACAATGTATATTCTAAATAATGTTGCACATTTTGCACATGTCCACCACACAGAATGTTATATAATCAGACCATGTGATTATAGGCATTGATGGAAATGGGGGTGGTAATTTCATTTTGCAGTGATGTCCATGCTTGCACAGAACACATTGTACAGACCCAACATGATGAAGTCATTACACTAGTTCTTTGTTCATTGAACTTTCATAGTGCATCCTTGCTGCATTTCAGAGAACTGTGTAATAGATAAAGCATTCTTGTCAAATAATAGTACATCTGTGGGGTGTTGTTATAAGTGCTGGATTTTTATACTTATCAATCAGTCATGTTTGAAATGGCATATTTTACGAATTTTTACTTTTTTACCATATTAAATGAATTGGCAATTGTTGTAGCTATCATTTTCTATTACTTCAATTTCACTATTGTTAAATTCCTTGTTGTATTATACTGACTTTTTAAACAATCTTGTATATTTGTGTGTTTTATGTTACAATTTATGCAATTTTTATGCACTAGTGTATGTATATGATGCATATATCATGTGATCTTTCATTGTATCATCTGTGCTATTATTAGTACATTTTACATTAAAAAATTAATAGCTCAAAAAGTAGTATATATAAAATACTGTTATATTAACAGTAACAATTTTATACTGATGCATAGAGGAGCATTGTAGCCAGAAGATTTTATTTTATTTGTAGTCACAAGATTTTAATTGATGGACTAAAGTTGAATGTATTACTTGTGGATTATGGACTGTTTGGACTGATGGCACCCATTCACACAGTATTGGTGAGCAAGTTAGCATTTAGCAAATGCTACATTTCTTAAAATCAGTTCTGATGAAGAAATGAAGTCTTCTACATCTTGGACCACCTGAGGATGAATAAACTTTAGATGAACTATTAATTTAATGACATGTATGTTTAAGTATTGAAAAGTATAACTGAAAATCCCTTTCCATAATGGCTGTAACTGTTTTTTAAATAAACATTTCTAGCAACCACAATTGTAGAAAAACATGACATTGCTTCTATTATTATTATTTATATTATAATTATTGTTATTATTATTATTTTCCCCTCCTTCTTTAATGTTAGATTCCTTCCGGATGGATGTCTTGGAAGAATACCTTCCATTGACACACTCACACACAGCTGTGAGGACATTTTTACATGACAGTTTGTTTTTGAAGAAAGACAGGAATTGGATTCCTGGCATTTGAGAAAGCCTCATTTTGACTCATGCTTCAATTATAGATGAGCAAAATCCTCAAGAGAACATGCAGAGTGAAAGAAAAGAAAACTTTCTTGAAAGACCACTTTTTTTTTTTTTAAGTTAGCTTGTGATATTTTGTCAGACAGTTTAAAACTTCAGAATGTGACTCAAACTTGATAATCCCTAAGGGGAAATTTAAAAGAATGCTGTTTATAATCTACAGTATATCACAGATGTAAAGAACAATGTCATTCTGAATAATGATTTTTGTTGATGATGTTACACAAATGGGATATCTGATTATTTGCCTTATTCTGCACTGGTAACTGAGGTCCATATTCAACAAAAATTATCATGTGTATAACAAAAATTTCATAATGCTGGTATTTTTTTCTTGTTGCCCCCTTGTACTAGCAATAAACAGTTTACAAAGATTATTTTAAATGACTGCATATAAGCAACACATGATTTAGTAGAGACTGTAACACAGAGAAGTAGGATGTGGTTGCTATGGAAACATACAGCAGCTCTCTGCTCTTATCTGACATTGAGTTAAATCTAAAGAGAGATGCTAGAAATTCTTTACAATGAAATACAACAGAGACCGAATCTTCTGACACACATGCACTTAGATGATGCACTGCGTTTCCTGTCATCGTGTCATGAATTTTTGAATCTTGATTTAAAAAATTGAAAGTGATATGAGGCACTGGCTGACACACCTGATACATTGTTTAAAAAGAATCTAGATTCAAAGAGTGCTTGATAAAAGACTCCTGCCAAGTGTGTGTGCACAAACACACACACTCGGGCTGCTCTGTGGGTTTATGAGTTGTGTGAAAGAGGCAGGAGAGAACCTGGGGAACAGAAGATACGTGAGGACAGTTTTTATGAAGAGGGACATAGAGTCAAATATGTTCTCTTTCTTCCTTACCTTTTTCTGTAGTTCAAATTTTCTAATTATACAAATAATTAACCAATAATTAACATTTTTTATTATTTTAAAAAATTAAAAAAGAAAAACCATTCAGAATAAAAGATAAAGACATAAAATGCAGTACAATCAGTCAGACATCATTCAGTAAATGCAAAGCTATACGTTTTGAGCCTAAGTTTAAATGGTCATTGCACATCCGATCTCCTCTGGAAGCTGGTTCCAACTACATCTGATATGTACTTAGATCTTAGACCATTTTATGATTTATTAATGAGTATGAATACTTTAAAATTAATCCTATATCAAACCAGAAGCCAGTCTAAAGGCTCAGAATAAACAACATAAAAATACAACTTTTAAAAATCCTGGCAGCAGTGTTCTGTATGAGCTGCAGCTGTAAAATGGTATTTTTGGAAAGCCAATAAGAAGACCATTACAACAGTCCACCCTGCTGGTGATAAAGGCATAAATTAGTTTCTCCAGGTCTTGAATGGAAACAAAATGTTCTTGCAGTTTTTTTGAGATGATAATATGCTGATTTAATTACTGCTTTCACATTACTGCTGAAAATAAGGTCTGACCAGTATCACACCAAGATCTTGGCTAGATTTTTTTGTCCTTTTTCCCCTAAAAAAGTCAAGGTATGCATTCACCTTGAGAACTGCATTTTTGTTTCTAAATGCAATGGCTTCAGTGTTCTCTTTTTTCGATTGAAGTAAGTCACATACAACTGTTAATTTCATCTGTGTTGGCAAAGGAAGTCAATGGGGCTCTAGTCAATACGTGATAAGACTAGATAAACCTGAGTGTCATCTACATATATGTAATATAGTTCCTTCTCATTACTTGAATCAGTGGAAGCATATACAAGTCGAAGAAGGGTGCTGCAAGAACTGAGCCTTGTGGAACTCTGCATGTCTTGTATATCTGCATGCCCTCTATGACCTGAACTATTTGAAAACCAACCCTTTCTGCCCAATTTACAATCGACAGTAATAGTACCGATATTTTGCCAGAATAAGTAAAAACCAGATTGTCCAGGTATCCATTTGAGTTCAGTTTGTTTAAGTTGCTCAGATGATTTGAAAACAAACTTTTCAATGATATTGCCCGTACAATTAAGATTTCATATTGGTCTATAGTTGCTTAATATGGTGTTATCCATATTGCCCTTTTTCAGGAGGGTCTCAACAATTAGGAGTTGTTCAAGAAAGAATTGAGGTGTTTGCCACTTCTAAGAGATCTAAGTTTGATGTTTTAAGGTTCTATACTGTTTCTTCAAAATACGAGTGAATGTAAATGATGATAGATTTTACATTTCTGTATGAACTATTCCTTTAAATTGTAATAGATCTGACAGATTATTGCCCACATTGCTTTTAGTTTAGGTCTGAAATACAGTGCCAATTACCACAAAAAATACAATAATATAGAGCAAAGCTAACTTCCAAGACAGTGCAGAGCATGAACCTTCAGGTCACTGCCTTACTGCTGTCCACAATTTCTCTAGACAGTTCTGAACTGGCATTTCCTCTGAATATCAAAAACATTCACTCTGTTCAAAATCACCCTCAGAGTTACTCAGGTGAAGGCTGTGGGCTTAATACAAAACACCCAGGGTCTCATCAGCAAAGGCGATGAGTCAGCACACTAGTCTGTTAGTCAGTGCACCTACTGACTAACAGACTGGTGCAAAGTCAACAACCTGCCCCAGAATGTGGACAGAACAAAAGATTTTGATGGTTGTTGACTTTAGGAGAGCATGCAGAGGCCACTCCCCACTGAACACTGATGGCTCCTCCGCAGAGATCGACAAGAGCACCAGATTTCTTAGTGTTCATTTAGCATAAAAAAAACCTAACCCGGTCTCTTAACACCAACGCTTTTAGCAAAGAAAACCTGGCAGCATCTGTACTTCCTATGAAGGCTGAGGGAAGCACAATCCCATCCCCCATCCTCACCACTTTCTACAGAGGGACTATCTAGAGGATCCTGAGCCACTGCATCACTGTCTGGTTCAGAAAGTGCACCTTCTCAGGTTGCAAGACCCTGCAGCGGATAGTAAGAACAGCAGAGAAGATCACCCTCACCCCTCTGGCCCTCACAGTCAGACTGTGTGACAGCTTCCTCCCCCAAGCCATCAGACTCCTTTGCTTGATGACTTGATAAAGGGATAAGAGCTACACTCGCATACTGGAGAGGACTAGCTGTTACCACCCACTCTCATACACACATTACCACATAGTTATCTACCTCCACACATCCACAATTTTTGCATATTTGCACACTCAACTGTATACTAGTATTGCACACTCAACTGTATGTCATTTATGCTGCTCCCTACTTCTGTGTCTGGCTCCTTGTTAATTAGCACTGTTTACTCAGTATACACGCATGCTAACTTTTTATTTAGTCTATTCAAAATAATATAATTATGTTCAGTTTAGGTTTGATATTCAGGATTGATTATTTAGGTGATATTCTGTGTTTTGTCTTATGTAGTACCTTGGGCCTGGAGAAACGCTGTTTTTTTTCACTGTATACTAACTGTATAGAGCTGAAATGACAATGAACTCCATCTCTCTTCTCTCTCTCTCTCTCCTTCTCTCTCTCTCCATCTCATCATGTGAAAATACAAGCCAGATGAGAAGCTTTCTTGCTTTAATTCAAAATGTATAATAGTAACAAATGCTGTGTCCTCAAATAAGTGTTCTAATAAGAACATGTTGTGGTTGTCATGAGGGGGGAAAAATGAGGGAACATAAAATTTTGGCTGTTGTTGAAGGGAACAGAAAGTGAAATCCAATTCTCCAGTAGTTATTTATCTGCGGAGCAAATATCCTCTATGAAAATATTCCAGTTGATGAATTGATCAATACTGGTGGTTTTGTATTGTAAGAACTCTGCAGAACTATGTGGGATGATGGAGAGGCTTAAAAGAAAATGAGTGTAATACAATAGAGAGGGTCTCTAAAGTGGCATATGTGCTGATAGAGCAATAGATCAATTTCTGAGGAAAAAATGTTTTGGGGCATTTGGTTTTTTTTTTCAGTCTTGACTGTCAGCATTGTATGCGTTTGTTTTGTTTTGCTAGGAGACATTGTATGTAGTGTGGCTATTATTGTCTTCTAGCACCACGGACAACATCCACACAGTTTGGTTCACTCTCCATTCACACTCTCCACTTCAGCACCATGGCCAGCTCTATTTAAGTGAACTGACTAAATGAAAGTTGGCATCATGTACTCACCCTTCACAAATTGAGTTTATATATATATATATATATATATATATTCTTTCGTCACATGTGTCCATCCATTGTAATTAGCATTTTTTCAATTAGCTTGAAAATAAATGTATTGTTAAAGTAATCCATATAAAGCAGTTTAATCCAAGTCGTTTATTTGATGAACAGATTTAATTTGGTAATTATTTGCATATATATATATATATATACATTAATCAGTGCACATACATGAAGCACATCAAAACATCATTGAATATTGTGCATCACAGACATTTGTTTTTTCGATGGGTTTGTAATCACATGAGGGTGAATAAAATATGACATTTCATTTTTGGGTGAACTATCAATTAAAGTCATTATTCACTGAAATTCTCTCTGCCAAAGCCACATTGACTGCAAAAATTGAGCTTATGACAAAGCATAATTTTTATTATTTATATATTTATATCAGTGGTGTCATGTTTGTTTTGAGAGCTACAGTGAAAAGGGAAGATTTTTGAGAATAAAAACATTCATTTGGACCTGTTTGTCATACAGAAGACTTAATTAACATATATATTGAATATTTACTTAAATATAAAGAATAAATAATGCTTTCTTTTTTTATTTATTTTTTAACAGCGGTTGTCCTTTCACTTTCGTTACATGGCAAAGATTCAAAAAAATCACTTTAGTGTTCCACAGATTAAAATAAGTCATACAGGTTTGGAACAACATAAGGGTGAGTAAATGATAATAGAGTTTGCATTTCTGGGTGAATCTGGGTGAAGTGTTGCTTTAAAAAAATTAAGCTGAGACTCCAAGATAAACACTTTAATTGGAGTCACAGAAGTGCTAAACTCATTAGAACCTCATCAGGAATAGAGGAGAATATGGCTACGATCAGCTGCAACAGCAAACTACTGTTTTCTAAACATTTGAACAAATTAAAACGCTTACGTATGTCATTTATCATTTTCATAAATAAGATGTAGAACCTCTCCAAAATATCTGGCAAAGCACCATATGCCGCAGGCTAAACGATGCACAGTTCCACTCATCCTTCATTCTCCTCTTCTCACACAGTAGGTGGCACCTCTGTGATCAAACTGTCATTCAAAGGGAAGAGAGAGGCAGTTGCAATGGACCAGTGAATTTGGCTGCTTGCCCTGTAGTTAATGTCTCTCTCTCTCTCTCTCGCCCGTTCGCTTTTTTCCTCCCCTCTCAGCAGCAAAAGCAGTATTTATCACTGACTGCAGTGGTGTGAATGTATGAGACGGCTTAGGACTCAATCTCACTTTCTCCTGACCAGGGCTTTGTGTTGCATCATACTCATGTATATGACATCTCACATGATTGCATATTTGAACAGGCTAATAGTGGTTCTTCATTAGCTTTGAGAATAAAATGTGGATGTTGATGTGTAAACAGTGACAACTGTATTTTAAGGTGGCAGATCAGCACAAACACGCAGTCAAACTTTCAAGGACGTATTGTCATGTCTGATCATATTACAGTATATGTATAAGTATGCACTTAACCATATTTTGTGGACAAATTTATACCCGGAAGTAAAACAAACCTGACAAAAACTTATTTTGTGAATGGCTATATTTTTAAAATTGTAAAAATGTACAACTGTTAGAGTAGGAGTTCATAGCAATAATAAACAGTATACACTAAAACAATAGAAGTCTATAGAATTTCCCAATTGTTTTAGACAGCTAAGCAAACCAGTGTGTGTGTGCTTGTGCGTGTGTGTATTCCCAGGAAAATCTTATTAACAGTATCATTTTGGTAACAAGCACACACAAACCAAATGAAGGAAGGAAACTGTAATGGCCTCTGACTGAAATCCAACACATCATTATTTTTCCATTCCTCAACTATAATTGTTTGTCTGGCCAAAAAAAAAAAAAAAAACATTTGTAAGAATGTCTATCATGGCTTCCCAGCAACCAGCAGAGAACACATATTTCAGTTTGTCAGCAGTAAACACAATCTGAAGATGGTGATTTTCTATAATGACTCCAATTGAAAAGCTAGACAAATGTGTTTGATTGATCCTGAATCATTTTCCACAAACTGCCTGAGAAGAAAGTTTCTAATGGGTTCTACATGATTTTCAAATGCATATGCTGTTTGAATGTCTTTTCACAGTCATAATTACAGGGCTTGTCCAATTTAACTTGAGAGGGAGCTGAAAAGAAAACAAGATCAAGGCAAAAAGTCATCTGAGGTGATATTTAATGTTGCATTAACTACTGAGGCCTAAACTTTCAGACAGGATTTAAAATGAATCAGTCCGTATGCACTCCAATAAACCAGAAGTTACGAAACAGTGCTGCATTTCTGTGATAGTAATTATACAATGGAAGCTTCTATATCATCAAAGACTTTCATACAAATGTTTTTCAGTTTCAAAAATATGATACTGACAGACTGTGTACATGCTGCAGTTTAATTCTAATGCTGATTAATGGATAGAGGTGTTCATTATGACACGTAACGATTTTAGCTTATTAAATATATGCTATTCATGAAGAAACATTGACAGAAAATGTGCAGTAGGTAGTTTAAAATCCAAACACATAAAACAAATACTAAAAAGAGTGAAGAACAATGAGGGAATATGGATTATTGCTATTATAATGGAGTGACAATAAAAGACTTTGCTGTCTGTTTTAATGGTGAATCTGTAATCCTGACAATAATTCTTAATGAGCAAAAAAAAACAAGCATTTTTAAAACAAATGGTTTGCTCTATTGTTCCATGTCATTTCTGTTTTTATACTGAAAGAAATTGTCTGGAGGTATCATCAAAAAGCTTTATTTTTCCCCCCAAAAGGACTATTTTTTTCCACCTACAAACCAATTAAGATAAGAGCAGTCTTTGAAAAGATAAACTAACCGTGCTTCAGGGACACAGTATCTCTGTCTCTGTGTTGATTCAGGCCTCCAAGGACTAAATAGAGATAATTGTGTTCATTATGAAAGGTCATTCAATTAACTTTACAGACATATAGACAGGGCTGATAGATAATGTTCAGTGTGGCAACGTGGCTAACTCCCATCAGCATCCATTAGGTGACACACAACACTAATCAATAAATTAAATTACACACGTGTGTGAAGAATACACAGACTACTTCAAATCGAAGTAAGAGGAGGCAACGTGTTCACTGAGAACAAGAACAATGGGCTTCAAAGACATTGTATTGAGACCACAATATAAATCTGGTATTCATTTTTTGTCTTTTTATGTCGATAGGAAAGTAAAAAAAAAAAAGTTAAATATTCAGCACTTTCTATGTCTTTCATTCCGCTAAAACAACATGAACAGACATTGTTAGTTCATGTTAGCTGAAGTGCATTAAATAAACACAAATTTATTTCTAATATCATGTTGGAATTACTATTAACTAAGATTATTAAACAAGTATTTTTCATTGTTGGTTCTTGTTAACAAATGGAACTTTATTGTAAAGTATTACAGTTGAAATTGTTATGAAGCTAATATAAATACAAATAAAATGGTGTTAAATTAGGAAAAATGCAAAAACAGAAGCATTTACAACAGTGGTCTCAGACTTTTGGATTCCATGCTATGTTCTGAAATACTTTCGGTTGACCATTTAGGAGAGCTTTACCACAATTTCATATAGAAAGTGAATAACAAACATGATCTCCTCTCTTGAAACGCACGGCAAAATGACGCCAGCAGGCAGTTTGCCTCCTTCCTATTGATGTGTTGCATCAGAAAGGGCCAATAAACATCAAATAAACATCAAATGATTCACTTCTTTTGAATTGTGAGCTTCCCAGATTCTCACAGTACAGTATTCAAAGATATTTGCATTTGCATTTCCATACAGGATAAAGAACCTTGATATCGACAAGGTTTAAATTTCTGACACATAATGCACTAAGTGCAAAATGTTACATTTCTCTTGGATGACGACTGCATGATCTCATTGTTATGGTAACCATGGAGATGAGTTGCTTATAAAGAGCCAGAGACTGGAATGACCAGAGAGAAACAGAGCAGAGAGAGACGAGCGAGTGCCCTAAGTGTCAGTGAATGTAATTATTACTTACGCTCAGGGACTGGGAATTTGATCAGCATGCAGCTCTGTTGATCATCTCTGCTCAGCGGACTAGACAACGTGATCTGGGTGTCAACGAATAAGACGATGTGAGCAAACAAATATCGAACCTTCGCACGTTAACTTAATCACACGTTAGTTCAACTGAAACTTATGTGGATATATCATGCTGCTGTTATATTACTAGTGCATGACTAAATGCCCACAAATGGTCAATACTGGGAAAGATTATATTACATAAATAAGTGAATGTGTATGAAACATGAGGATCCTAGAAGGCATTTATAGAGAAAGAGAGAGAGAGAGAGAGAGAGAGAGAAATGTAAAATTTCAAAGCAACCCATATACTGTATATCCCTTTAAACTATTTACATACAGAGAGAGATTTTTTAACATTTTAAATCAACCTGCAGTATGCATGAACCACAAACCTGGTCTTAGATCAGTTCTATAGAACCAACTTCATTACTGTTGACTGAACCTTTTAATTTAGGGTGTGAAATGGGTTTAAATGATTTTTCTACTCTCAGCCACTGTCAACAGGAACCTCTGACATTCATGACAGGAAATCTCATTAGTTTAGCACAAACCCCTTCAGTTCGATAATGCAATAACCATGCATCCAATTTCAAAAAAACCAGCAACAAACATATGCTAAAAGAGATGTATACTAGAAAGGCAATACGCAATTTGGCCTATCTAAGCCACAGAGAGCAGTTCACATGAAAATCACAAAACAAGAAGGAAAGAAAGAAAAAAAGAAAACATTGAGGGCAAGAGTTTGCATGGTATTATACGTTGATGAACTGACTTTTATGATTTGTCATTTTGATTAAATGTTAAGTTTCCTTTATGTGCTTTAATAATATCAAGCTCTTCGCACACTGTAACATATACTTCAATTCTATATTGTATTTTTTTATTGCAAGTAAGCAAAACAAATATGTTTATTATTAAATATGTATATTTATTATGGGTAATAAATGATGATTGCCTTTCATGCCGGTTTATTTAGATCTCTATAAGAACTGATGATTTGAAGGTCCACTTGTCTTCTGAGAAACAGATGTGCATTAATGTTTACATGGCTAGTCATAAAAAAAGGCTATTTTTAGCCAAAATATCAAATAAATTAAAAAATTATTTCAACTGAGATGTGATACAACTTTTTTTTCATATGTTCTCCACATTACTCAGTATGTTCGCACATTTTAGTCCTTACCTAGTCATAGCTATTAAAGCACAAGATTTCTTGATTTGATGTCCAAGTTAGTCCCAATTAGAGTTATGACTATTTTCATCCCTGCCTTGATTTTTTGCTCTACCAGACTTATCTACCTTTTTTTTCTTTGAGTATACAAATGGTGACTTTTATTAATTATAGAGACCTTAATGCAATTACAGTCAAATGTCACCTTGTCTTTACTATCCTCAGTTATATAAAAAATAGGTGAAGCTTCAAGTATTTACAAAAATGATCTACTGTACCCTGTCTATGATTGAATTTAAATTAAGGTGGTGATAAATGGATGGTCTTAATCATTTAATTCTTTGAGTAGACTGTGACAACACTGCTGCCATGTTATGTTTTTATTTTTGCAATGCTGGTCTTATGATAATTGAGGCATATTATTCATTTATTAATACATTATAGTACTGTATTATTGTAATGATATTAGTAAATGCACCATGTATTGTATGTACCTCCCAGAAGTCAACTACAGTGAGTTTTGTATCATTATTTACTGCCCAATTTTTTCTGCGATTACAATTCGATAATCTATAGAAGATTCTGTTCTGAAACTGAATATTAGCTGTACTCTGCTCTGGTTTTAAGATGAAAGAAGAAATGTAACAGCTCTAGGACACAGTGGCCCAGCTGATATGTTGCTGACCAACTGCAATTTTGTCAGAAATGTGCAAGGAGGTCACCAGGTGGGAAAGGAAATGCCAACTAAAGCAAGGGGTAGAAGTTATTTTGGTAACACTTTCTATAAAGCCTGTATTTATAATACATTATAAGGGTATTCTTCAGACATTATAATGAATAAATAACACATTATAAATAATGTTGTATCATGTCATGAATATTCATAAGAACAGTATTAATGTGTTCTATATGTACTTATTTGTGGTTATAGCTTTTATGGTAATTCATAACACACAATGCAGGACTCATCCACGTAAGTCACAATGGATTATATTTAGTTATAATGCATTATAAGTCTCATATCTAGCCAATTTACTTATGTTACTTTATTTAAAGTGGAATAATAACACTTTTAAGTAATAATAACAATAACAATACTATTTTTTTCCCCAATACTATTTTTTTTTACAGAGGAGGGTTGCAACACAGCGTTCGTCACGGTAATGGCGGAGGCAACGGAACGCTCACACAAAATGGCGGACACCACAGCACCCAGTCAAGTCACAGTCGATCGTCACGTATCAAGCCAAGTCAGGAGCCAAGTTAACCCGCGACAGACTGCCATAAGTTAAGTAAGCTTTTCAAAGATTTCCATGATTCAAGTCATGTTATTGCAGACCTGCACCAGCCAAGTCAAGCTAATATTGATTCTGAGCATCCAGAGGCTCGGCACAAGATGGCCGCCAAGCCAGAGCCACAGCCGCTGCACAAGATGGCCGCCAAGTCAGAGCCACAGCTACTGCACAAGATGGCCGCCAAGTCAGAGCCACGGCCCCAGCCCAAGATGGCCGTCATTTCAGAGCCACAGCCCAAGATGGCCGCCAACCCAGAGTCGCAGCACAAGATGGCCGTCACAACAGAGCCTTCACCCTTCATGGAAATCAAGCCTTCAGCCACCTCTGATGTCTCCTTGTTCCGAGCATTGTGGATGTTGCAAACAAAGACACCTGGGCTACCCAAGGACGTAGGAGGCTGGTGTCCAGTTTGGAGGACCCACCGCTAATGTTGGTGCGTGCAGCGGGCATCTCCAGGGTTTCTGCACAGGCCATATCAGAGACGGTCCCTCTATCCTTTGTGCTCCCTATCATGGCAGTGGCTCTTTTGAGTGTGTGGGCCGCACACTGCGCTCCAGAGCCAGATCCAGTCCAAGAATCTTCTGAGCTCGATCTGGAGCCAGATCCAGTCCAAGAATCCTCTGAGCCTGATCCAGAACCGGATCCAATCCGAGAATCCTCTGAGCCAGATCCAGTCCAAGAATCCTCAGAGTCCGCTCCAGAGCCCGTTCCAGTCCGGGAACCCTCAGAGTCCGCTTCAGTCCAAGAACCGCTGGAGGTGTCGGCTTGTGCCGTAGAACCTCTGGAGGTTCCGCCGGTGGCTGCACTACCTCCAGAGGTGTCGGCTTGTGCCGTAGATCCTCTGGAGGTTCCGCCAGTGGCTGCACTACCTCCAGAGAGATCGGATCAGGCCGTAGATTCTCCGGAGGTTCCACCGGTGGCTGCACAAGCCCCAGGGTCATTGGTTTGCCCCACAGACCCCCTGGAAGACAACAAACTTTTAGAGGCCGTAGAACCCCTGTCCTGCCCTGCCAAGATCACCGGCCAGTGTGCCCACAAGCTCCACCAGAGGGCACTCCACCACAGACAGTTATGTGTGTTACCCCTGTCTGTGTTTCTACATTGTACTCTAAGGACTCTTATTATAAAGTGTTTTCCCCACTGTTTCAGTGTTCCCCTGTTCAGTCTCTGCCCCCTTGTTAGTTCCCATGACAATTGATAAGCTCCACCCCCTCATTAACCCTCTTGTCTCCACTTTAAAAGCAGTTTGTGAGTTACAAAGCATTTTCCCCGTGTTTGCTTTATGAGTCTTGTTTTCCATGTGTTTCTCCTGTGGACGGACCTTGCCTTGTCTTTGGATTATTGTTCTGGTTTTTGCCCTCTGGACTCTGTTAGAAGATCGATCGACCTCGCTAGCCTACTGGACTTTCCTTGAGCTCTGCCTCCAACATACTTGTTTGCCTTTGTGTTTGACCCTGCTTGTTTGACCATGCCTTTGAGTAAAAGCTTGCAGATGGATTCGCACGTCCCTCTCTCCCTCATTACAAATACTGTGTTCATTGTGTGTTATAAATAATCATACTCTTCAAAGTTATAATCACAAATATGTAAATATTCTAATGTATTATGATTGTTTTATGATTATTCATGAGATATTATAACACATTATACCGTTTTTTATAGTGCATCATGCATTCATTATATTGCCTTAAGAATACCCTTCTAATGTATTATAATACAAGTTTCACAGGAAGCGTTACCATTATTATTTAGCCATTTAATATGGGAAACAGGTTTAAATTCAGGAACTCTTTGTCGTAAATATAAGTATGTAACATATTTAATGCTCAGTAAGGGAAATATAGATATGTATATAAATAATTACTATTAATTATGATTAATTGCAATTATTTATATTAGCTGCCAGT
>JAUMHE010000042.1:2072397-2125933 GCA_032359235.1 Enteromius mattozi | reverse complement strand
CATGTGATATTTCAGTTTTTCTTTTTTAATAAATCTGCAAAAATGTCAACAATTCTGTGTTTTTCTGTCAATATGGGTTGCTGTGTGTACATTAATGAGGGAAAATATGAACTTAAATGATTTTAGCAAATGGCTGCAATATAACAAAGAGTGAAAAATTTAATAGGGTCTGAATACTTTCCATACCCACTGTATCAGTGCAGATTCTAGGAGATCATACATTCTTGGCACAAGCAAAACCCAGTGATTTTTAAAACACTGTCACCTTGCCTCCTGGAGGAGAAAATAAGATCATGTTTTTTTAAGTCATCTGTTTTGTTTTGTTTTGTTTTTTAACAGAACTTTGTGTTACTGGGTGTAAGAAAAAAGTAAAAGAAAAGTAATTTTTATTCTGAAGGACTTTGCCACAAATAGTGCTGCCTGAAAGCGCATAATGACCCCACTAATGGAGAAACTATGAAAGGAAAGTGAATTAGGCATGAAGAACATTTTTTTAACAAGGCAGGAAGCAACACAATCCTGTTAATTGCCATGTTTTCAGGAGCTTTGTAAACGAAAAGCCTTATTAAAGCCCCATCAGATGTCTAATGGATTTGTTGGATTGAGACATTGTAAAACTGGTACATTTAGTAAACTCAAGGGTCTTGTACCTTTTTTATTTGTTTTGGTATTATTTTCACAAATAAGTGGTGAATTTTCAATAACCGTTTGTACAGGACTACAAACTAATCACACATTTGATCAAAACAATTCAAACTTTTTTAATATTGTTATTACAACTGTTCTATAAATACTTAATTATAGGTTACAGCAGATGTTTAGAAATTTAATTATATTCATTGAATTACGAAGTAATAATTCTATTATGTATGTACATTTCTTTTATTTGACTCTAACTTTACTAAGAGAAACTTTGGAACTTGATTTTTAACAATTCAAAAACTTTTTTTTTTGGTAACACTCCTTTATCTCTTTAGTCCTTCTTTCTGGGTTGTATTAACCTCTAAACTGCATGTCACTCGTCCCCTGTTTATTTCACTATATTGAATTAAATCCATAATCTAATCATGACAAACTATATATTGTTGGAAAGGTATAAAACTCCTAAATAGATATTTTACCACTCTTTTTTGTTTTGTTTTGTTTAAAAATATGTAGGAAACGTAATCGATTAATTTATGATAAGAGTGCACCTAAAAAATGTACATCATAACAGGAGTTCAGACCTTTGTTACAAAAAGTCCTATTTGTTCATTTGGTTGCCTTTTTCCCTATCATGCTTTAGAAATCATATGAAATAATATATCAGTTGAAAACTTAAAATCTCAAAATTCATTATATTTGAAACCCATTTTAAAATCAGACATTGCATTACCATTGAAATGGCACATCAAAATCATGCTACAAAATGTTTTTTTTTTTTCTTTTTCATGAATTATAGAAATTTAATTTTGGTTAGTGCACCTTAATGTCTGTGTTAAAAAATCAGTGACAGTTAATTCAAAAATATTTTGAAATTAAATGAAATAAGTGCTATGCAAAGACACTGCCCAAAAATCTAAAATCAACATATTCAAAGAGATATAAATGAACAAATGTTGATTTCCAGAACAACAAAATTAAGAATAGCACAACCATTCTACAAATACTGAGATTAGATTTAGTGATATTTAAAGGAAATATTAAAGATCTAACCCCTGGAGAAGCTTGTTCCAACCAGAGTTGACAATACAACAATATGGGTCTTTTTGACCTTTTTTATTTGTTATTATTTATTTAATTTTAATGAATCTTGTACCAGGTCAATTGGAAACTTTCTTCCGAAATAAAAAAAATGTTGGTTGGGAGTTGGAAAATACAAGCTTCAAAAAGAAGCTTTGATCTGACAAGATGAGGCTTTATAAAAGAAAAGAGCTAAGGTAATAATTGTGAACCTCTGACATCATTCTTCCGAGCAATTCCTTATTGAACCTGGGAAGAGTCTTCTTAATATGTGTCAGGAGAGAAAACCCTGCCAAAGATAATATTGTCTGAAGAGGGAGCAGGATATGATGCATTATGTATAGTACCTGGACACTTCAAAGAAGAATGAGTGAAAAGCCAGAAGTGTAGAGAAGCCCTTTCTGTTTCATCTTTCACTTTCAATAACATGCTGCTCTTTTGGTTTACAATATGCAAATACAGAATGTTCAGGATCAAGAGAGATTGTTTAAGTGCGTGTTACACAATCAAGTTCATTCCATGCTATCTAAATCTTGAATCCTGTTTCTACAGAAGGATCCTCCTCTAATCCTGGTAATGGTGTGATTCATCATGAGCTATCTCTGTGCTATGAATAGGAGAGCATCGCAGGTCATTCCTGCAAAAGCAATGGATGAACATGATCAATGTGGCATGGCTGGAATGAACACCGTTACATTTTTTCACACAGCACTATATTTTGAGGTTAGAGTTTTCTCTGAAAGGGAAGCAAAGAGAGGGAGGAAAAAATGTACGGTCAAGGACACTGTCACAACTTTCTCAAAGTCTTCTATATAAACCTTGTAAGCCTTTATAGTTTGGTTCCAAGAACAATGGTGCTGTGCAGAAATGTGGAGAGACTGATTTAAAGTTAGTACCACAGTGCTTTGTTACTTTAATTGCATTTATTGCTCAGAAAGCCATTAACATCGTACATCAAACATCAGAGAACATTTCACCTTTATATTACATCCTCTGACCATTTTTAGTATCCAGTCTTCAACAATCTTGTTACCTATTTTAGAACAGGGAAAAAAACATTGTACGGAAGAGAGGGGAATGTTATTATCATGAGAATAGGATATTATTGTTGTAATTTAGACATTAATTTGGATATTAATAGGATATGTTTTGAAAGGAACTGTGCACCAAAAAAAAAAAAAAAAAAAGGATCCAACAATGGATCCTCTGCATTGAATGGGTGGAGTCAGAATGAGAGTCCAAACAGCTAATTTAAACATCACATTAATCAATCAAAATGGACCCTTCAGGTACAAACTTGTACCTTTTAAAAAGTTACCACCCCAATGATAGCTTTTGTTCTTTTATTTCTGAGAGTGTATAGGGAATTCATATTTTAGTCTGAAGCAATGGTTTGAATGTAAAAATGTCTTTATGGATGGATTTATTTATTACAAATAGCCTGTGTATTACTTGTGGATTATTATGATGTTTTTATTATCTTTTTGAACTCTCATTCTAATGGCACACATTCACTGATGGAAAAAAACAGTCTATGCATCTTGGATCTTGCCATATTGGCCTGAAAAGTAAAGTTTCTTTAAATGAAGCTTTACCCAAAAATGAAAATTAGATTTTTATCTGCTTACCCCCAGGGCATCCAAGATGTAGGTGACTTTATTTCTTTAGTAGAACACAAACAAATATTTTTAACTCAAACCATTGCAGTCTGTCAGTCATATAATGCAAGTTAATGGAAACACAATCTTTGCTCGTGACGATACACTGATGTGCAAAGACACAAAACAAAGGGTCTGTGAAAAAAAATGGTATTTATATCGTATTTAGAATTTAAAGACATGACATAAATTTTTTTATTATTATTTTAATATGTTACTTGAGGTTTACTTATAATGTTAATAAAGTTAAGTTCACAATAATGACACCATATACCATTTTTACTTTATTTGACCTTTTGAAGAACCTTTATTTTTAAGACTATACTGTGTATAGTATATACCAATGTAGACAAAATAGTGGGAGTGATTGTAATTTCTATTGTAACTTCACATTCAGCATAATAAAGTGTCAGCCATTAAGTAAACACCAGTGGGCGGGGCCTATGGTAAGAAGATGAGGAGGCAGTGTTTATGCAAATGTTTGTGCCCAGGTGATGTCACCTTGTCCCTCGGATCCAAAACAAGTAGTTTTTGGAGCTTGATTAAATAAATGCTTGGTTTGTAATTAGCAGGACATTTTAAGCTATGAAACTTAAAGGATGGGACAACGACCTCTTTAGGCGCTTTCACAACACATAGTTCTGGGAACTAGCCAGCATGATGATTCCTAGAGAACTAGTTTACCCCTTAGACCATTTTTCTGGTTGCATTCACACTGTTACCAGGACGTTGCTGACAGCGACGTCTTTATTTACACTATTACAAACATCAACAACTGGAGAGTGGAGAACGTTGTGATCGGTGCCAGGTTTTTTTTTGTGTCATTCAAGATACCATTTACTTGTTTGTTTATTTATTTATTTATTTTATTCAGAAACTGTTTTACTTGTATATTACATAAAGGAAAACTTTTCAAGATGCTACGGCAACAGTTTTTCTAATTTCGGTTTAAAAACTAATGGATGCAGTATAAAATCACATTATCACATTCAAACTTCTAATCTTTTTAGAATATATTTCAAGTTATCAAAACAGTAACACAGCAAGAAATGAACAAAAAATTAATTGCTACTTA
Organism: Enteromius mattozi; assembly: GCA_032359235.1. Lineage (NCBI taxonomy): Eukaryota > Metazoa > Chordata > Actinopteri > Cypriniformes > Cyprinidae > Enteromius > Enteromius mattozi. The sequence goes on along the minus strand of JAUMHE010000042.1, from coordinate 2,121,478 downwards.
AAGCTGTAATGGTCTGGAAATGTTCCTATAAAATAGATACCACTTTATCTTAGGATCAACAAAAGCTCACGTTCTCTTCCACTCGGTAGTCCGACCTTCTATCTTAATTTCCAGGTCTTTCACATTCCATTGAGAAGAGGGTCAGAGAGGGATTTCATGCTCCCCTCTTCTCTCTTCTTTTACCAGGCAGTGATTGCACTGGATAAATTGTCACAGGGAGGCTCCCTGATAAAAATTGCTGTGCAGATTTTTATATCCTTAGTGTGTTTCCTGTGTATGAGTGGCATGATGGAGTACGCTGATTAAGATCCCATTCTGAGGGATGTTTTCTTACACACACAGCTGATGTGCCAAACAAGCTAGAAAAGTCAGTGACATCCCATTTACCGCTCTTGCTATGTCTCTTTCACTCCCTCGAATGAGAAATGACACTGTGTGACCTCTGCTGTAAGGGTATACTTCTACATTTATGATCCAAATCAAATTATGTATGTATTTTAAAAGATTATGTGGTGAAAATAGCATTAAACCGAAGAAAATTGACTTCATATCCAACATTTTATGTGCATTTTCACATATCATTTGACAGAATTACAGCTTGATTGGAAATGGCACACAATAGATATATTCCAAAACAATATCACGAACAATTTGTATGTATTTTACGAGTTGGAAAATTCGTACAACCTCACTTGTACGATTTTGTACGATTTGTCTAAACCCCAGTGATGGGTAGGTTTAGGGGTGGGGTTTGGTGTAGGTAATTCGTACAAATTCATATGAATTGGCAACTCGTAAAATACATACGATTTCGCAAAAATCCTATGAATTCATACAAGTGAGGTCATAAAATATGTACGAATGTATCTGTTTTTCTTTATGTCATTTATTTCAAGCTTTGAAACCACAAACAAAATAAATGCAGAGGGGCTATACTGTAGACTTTACCGTACATTTGTAAAATGCATAAAATACTAAAAAGTTGTTCTGAATTAAATCAAACAAACAAACTAAACAAATGAAAACCTTTAAAAGCTTTTTTCCCTGTAAAAAGGGCCCATATTTAAAGAAACATGCACACGACATTACTACCTTTAAATGCGTTTAAGCATAAAATTCAAAGAGTTTTTGCATAAAATTAAAAGGCAAGTGCAATGAGAAGTCTTTACTCCAGCAGTGGAGGCCATCACCTGACATGCTCCCCTGCAGTTCTCCCTCATTTCCCTACCTCTGTCTGCAATAACTGCCAGCAAACCACCAAACTAATTCATCCCCCTCACCCTCCACCCCGTCCAGACTTGCTTTTGATAAGGTGGCTCTAGATGATTGAGGTGAGTTTTAATACATGCTGTTAGCAGGGGACACAGCCTCCCTGTGTATTTAGCAGAGAAAATCACCTGTGAAACACACAGAAACAGCAGCTGCGGGTGGTAAAATATGATGTCCACAGGCTCCTTCAGGTCTTCAAGAGGATTAAAGCCTGTCAGAACACCTGCCACGCTAAAGAGAAAGTTTTAAGGCTGAAAAAGACATGGCCTAAATTCCTCTAAAATGTGATTAGATGTGAATTTGGCAAATTGGATCTGAACCTCACAATGTCTTGTTAAATTCTGTCCTCATTTATACATTCTAATGTCATTCCAGACCTGTATAACTTCCTTCTAGAAAACACAAATGGAACTTTTTACTTTTTGAAGTATGTTTTATCTGTTTTCAACTATTTTATGAGAGTCACTGGAGTGCAAACTCTTCAAACTTCGAAAGGTACAGTATATACTGTTCATAAAGTGTGAAATTAATATACTTTACCTGACTGGTACATTACAAAACTTTAAAAGTGACAACACAAAACAAATAGACAAAGTACAACAGAAACATTCTTCAAAATCAACCTCATTTTCAACCTCAAGTGTCAAAAACTGAAATTATTTTACCTTAGGGAGTAAGACTAGGATATCAAACATTTTGCGTTCAATAATATTTTTTCAAAGCCATGTGAGTTTGTAACAACATGAAGGAAAGTAAACAATGACAAAATTCTAATTTTGTTGATTAATTATTACTTTAAGAGCACACACATCCACATCAGCTTCTACAAAATGTTTTCAAAAGCTTAACTCCTGAGAAATAATATATTAAAAAACACCAGTGTCAAATCTAAATTCCATCAGGAAAAAGCATTCAGCCTTGAAATTCTGTTTTCCAATATAATTCACAACTTTATATGTTTGTGCAGTCCTGAGACAGCCATAAAGTTGCTTCCAGCGAGAAGGACGTCATCGTGAAGAATGCACATACCCAGAAGAGACAGATTTTTGATGAGAGAGCGGGCTGTTTTCCCAGCCTGTCTTTCCATCATTAATTTGTGTGCTGACAGCTTTATTGCCATGTCACAATTCTTTAAGGGGGCCAAAAACCACCAAGTTAAAAGCACTTAGAGACCCTGCGGTGTTCGGAAGAAGAATGTTCTGTGTGTCAATGTGTTCTTTGGCTAAATGGACAGAGGATAGGCAGATGTCATCGACAACAAAAAGGCTAAAAAGAAAGGAAAATTATGCTCTGGTAGGGGGCTGTGGGTAGAGCCACTTTTCACAGATGATTTTGACATGCAAGTGTGTCACTAACAGTGGTGTGCTGCTTATGCTGTCGGATAAAACAGAGCCTTCTGGGTAAAAATGCAGCTTCAAACAAAAACAAGGAAACAATGAACCAACTTTTATCAAAACCATATAAAGTTTGTCTCTGAACAAATGTATAGCAGGGGAACCTGGAGAGAATGTGTATTAAACCATGATATATATTTGGATAGTAATGTTATAAACTTCTCCATCCAATCATCAGCCATTATATTTCTAGCTTTTTCAAGTTCTGAGTGCATGAACAGTTACATGTTATTTAAGAGAATCATGCTCAGACTTTTAACATGAAACAGTTTTTATAAATTTTGCTCTTGAGTCAATTGGCTGCTTGTCCAAGAAAGAAGCCGAGAAAAGTTAGACATTTCTCATTAACCATCATTAACTAATCATAGCTTTAGTAACATTGGGCAAATTATTGAATATGCAATATATGGTATAGTTATAGGTAAAACAATACACAAATTAATTATTAATTTACTATATATATTTTTTATAATTTTATTATATATATTTTTGTGCATATTAATAATCCGAAAAATATATTATATTTTCTAATTTTTATTACATTTTTATTGATTAAGATTCATATAGGTTTTTTATTTTTTATTTTTCAGTCTATTTGCAGATAAATTAATAGTTGATTGCTTAACTGATTTATATTTTTATAATTGATTCATACAGTAGATTGATATTTTAGTACTTTTAGATTTAGTGGGACAAAGGCTTTAAAACCGTTTCAGAAATTGCAATTCATTTTCACAAATAAATACAGACACTGCAACCAGCACATAATTAAACATGCAATTTTGAAGTATAGAAACACTGAAATAGTATTTTCTTCTAAAACATACTCCAGTAAGTTTTTATTTACACCTTTAGGACCTCAGGAGGTTTGTTTTGGTCATGTATAAAAGTGATTTCATCCCTGGGGTTTATTTCTAAACGGATTAGTTGAACACGTTACAGAAACAGGTTTATCAAAAGTAAATTTTCTCAGTGTCAAGAGTTTTGGAAATAACCTGTTTGATCCACTGGGTCAATCAAATCTTAAAATCATTCATTTATGAAGGTTTATTGTCGTTGGACAACATCTTCAATAAACACCTCAAAATGCAATTTGTAACAGATTTCAAATCCATGGAGAAAGCTTATTTGAAGTGTTTGATTTTGAGAAACACAATTAGGCAGAGAGGCGTGGAAGTGAACAGGGTCACAGATGAGCGCTTGCTACAGAGGAAGCTAGAAGAAGAGAGAACAGAAATGTGGCAGCTTGATTGTGTTTTTTCTCACTCACCTGCATGTGTGAGACACATGGACGTGTCGTAGAGACTGCAGCTTTGGTTACTCAGTCCAGTCACACCTTCCAGCAAATTACACTGCTTATTACCCCTCAGTGTGGCAGAGCCGCTGTAAATCACACAGAGTTATGAGAACACAGCAAAGGAGAGAACTCAGCAGAGAGCCAAGATTTCATCCACAGCCTCAGGGATAGAAATCTGCCCTCTGGTGCACCATGACAATACTCTTAAGAGAATATGACTCAAAGACAAAACAAAATAAACTTGGATAGATAGACATAAATACGCAGGAAGACACACAGTGTGTGACACAATACATAAGTGCTCATGTAAATGTGCAGAATGCAAAAAACATTCATATCCATTGTCACACATAATTATTACACACAATTCTGGAATATTTACCAACATCCATTGCAACTCTGGATGCAATTCACTGACTCATAGACATTTCAATGGTTAGATAAGAAAACCTACAAATTTGATTCTTGAGATATAATTTTTACTATGTAAAAATGGCAACTCAAGCTTATTCGAAATACATGCCTCAACCTACACGTTTCGCATCAGCTTCAAAGTGAAAAGCCCAGTGAGTGGTGCTAAAACACAGGTTCTATATGTGACCCTGGCATGTTTTTATTACATTGATATACTCATATTGCTGTGTTTCTATTACTTGCATCAGGTACATATTGCTATGCTTATAATTCAAATATCCAGTGAATGTCGCTAAAACTAATACTCTATCGTGTTGGAAATACCCCCTAGAGCAAACACAACCTACCTAAACCTACACAATATAGTGTTAACAAATGCAAAAGTGACATAAAAACCTAATTTGTTGAGGCATTTATGCTATTTTAACATCCTTATGGGGATTTGAGCTGTTTTGTTGAACTGTTTCACAGGGTTTCGGAGGTCCTCATCTTAACGTGAATCGCATGAGCTATCGAGCAAACCTACAGTATTAGAAAACTCATGCATATGAAACTGTATATGTGAGAACAGCATTCAAAAGTATCAGTTTTCAAATCTCGCAGCATGTATCTCGCATCAATCATAACCGAATACTCAACCAATTATGGAAAAATTTGGCTGTGGATCTGCAAATCACATTTTGTGTGAAGATTAAATAAAAACTAGATTTTTTATCTGTGGTGTCAATCAGAATGATCTGTCTCACCGACTGCCCGTCGCTGATTCAACATGTTCAATTGGACAAAAAGCTGCAGTGGGGTCTGACAAGTGCAGACTGTCGACTTGCTATGAGGGCCTAAACTGCCACTACCTTCTGTGTATGTCTCTATTATCACATTTTGGGCTTGCTCTCTCATTTCATACAAGCTTTTCTCATTTTTGGGTCTAGGCCTTTATATTTAGTTGTTGAGCAGTCATGTAAAAGTCAGTCAGGCATTGTCGCAAATTACAACACTAAGTGATGACGTTCATTTCTTCATTACGAGTAAAATCTTCCGACGATTCCAAATTTTCACATTTTTCACAGTTGTCACATTTAGGGAATACAATAAAAGCATCTAAAACATTTCGTCAGCTCAGTCAGGTTATGAATATTGCAGAAAAGCTTTACTGATGGAAGTAAGGAGCATACTTTAGAGGAGGCAATATAATGATTCAGTCTCACATCGAATGCAATGTTAAAATGTTGCTGTTAAATTCTAAACACCCTTCTCCAGGATCTGAAAACTTTCATGTTATATATATAAAAAATACAAATAAGATTCCCCCTTAACAATAAATGTTCATACTGCACAATAGATCATCCAAAAAGAGAGATCAGGCCTGAACGCAAATAACTGGAAAAGCTCCCTCCCTGTGAGATGTGCAGGGGAGTTTGGTTCTGGCTCAATGCTCTGTCTGGCAGGATATTAACAGAAAGGCTGATTATTCAGTCTGGGCCTCTGTGCCACTACTCAACCGCAGACACTGCGTGTTTGTTACACACACAGCTCCTGGTCCCTGATGAGAGTTCTTTAAAACGCTGTTATGAGGGATCATTTCTGTTCAAATGCATTTCAATCAAGTCATTTTGTTGACAAACAGCTGAGAGGAGAACTCCCGCAATGCTTTGAGGGAGTGAAATGGAGGTTATGAGCTGCATTAGGATAAGTCTGGGGTTTTATTGTTTTACTTCTTAGACATTAAGTTTTTGAGAAATGAATAATAGAATTTGGGAGTAAGGATGACACTATGGGCATACATTATTAAAGTGCTTCAAGATCTGAGGTTACAAGGAAACAAGGTGCAGGGTGAATATTTTCTACATTATTAATTATTTTACTTTAACAACAGAAATGGGCAAAAAATTATTTTAGGATTTTCAGAATTTATTTACTCCATTGTCAGCAGCAGCCACCAGAATGAGCCACAAAAAAAGTTGTTTTTTGAAATAACAGCAAAATTAAAACAGTACTGACACCAAACAGGAATTGTAGCTGTATCTTCGTGACATTGTAATGAACAAATCTTAATAAGTCATACTACAATCTAAGAATACCTGAGAAGTTTAAAAACCTGTGGACAAAAATATGAGAGCATTGATGACTTTTAGGTTGCTTTTGGCTAATTTTTATTACATAAACTTCATCAAGGTTGTTGCAAACCACCCATTAATAAACACAAACAAAGAGAAAGAGAAAATATATTCCATTATTTGTTATAAATATCATGAAACAAATTAACCATTACATACATCAGGGTTTGTAGGGGTTTGATGAAAAGCTAACAATTAATTAAATCATAAAGATTAGAATTTATCAGTGTTACCATTAACCATCAACAGAGAACTGTCAATATGCAAATGTGTTGATTAATTGTTGTTAATTATTGAAATTTAAATAGTTTAGGTCAAGGGTATATGGCTCACAAACGGCTTGGGAATCCTTGCATTGCATGAACAAACATGAATAAAGTGAGAAATTTCATTTTCCAGACAAATTATTTATGAAATAACGTTAGTAACTTGACTAATTATTATTCTTATATATGGTCTAATGGATTGAGTGGTGCTTTTGTCCAGAAAACTGCATTCCAAATTTATACATTATATAAAAATGCAAAGGGAGTTGTCTCCAATGACACTGATGAGTGAAATGTTTGCTTTAGGCAGTGCTTCTATGTGGTAAGACATAAGACAACTTATATTTCTGAAGTCACATTAACAAACCAAAAGGTTACATGCATAATTCCCAAAACTAAAATTAACTTTACCTTATAATAAATATATAATAAATCTAATATGTAACCACAGTGTAAGTACACACCGGTAGTGTGTGTACAAATGTGTAACAGGACATTGGTAACAACACTTTTTTCACTTCACTAAGTAGTTATGTAACAGGAATTACATAGCTACTTTTTGTAACAGCAGTATGTATAAGAGTAACTGGAACAGGAGGTGATCAGGGGGTGTAGTTGGGTAGGTTTAGGGATATGTAAAGTGGGTGGAGTGTATGTACTTACACTGTGGTTACATACTACATACACATCTAGTTACTACGGAAGTACACAGGTATTAGGGACACTTAATATAAAGTGGGAGCTAAATATATATAATATAAATCTCATGTTGTTTGACATTGGATAGGATGCCAGCATGCAGCACTTTAACCACTTACTGTTATTCTACACAGAAAGCAGTTGGAAAAGTATAAATCAATAATGAAGGGTTACCATGCTGTGCATAAAGAAAATTTGCATTACATTATTCGGTTATGTTAGAAAAACATATTTAATTCAGACAGGTTTGGAATCGCAAAGTTTATCAGTGAAACCCCAAGGAAAACATTGACAGTGCAAATCTAATAAATGTCTGGAAGCTGCAATGGATGTTAAATCTCAAAGGAGTACTCTAATATTGAATAAGACACAGAGTGTTAAAAGATGCAAACACTTTTGTGTGGTGCCCTTTCATCAACAGGGTGAAGTGTGTATTCATAGGGAGTGCTCAAGTCACTCTCCAAAAGAGAGAGAGAAAAAGTACCAACAGCATCTTTCACAGAAAATAAAGTAAAAGAGAATAATGCAAAGACAGAATTAGAGTTGAATTTTTAAATGTTAAATGTCCTTTCTGAAGGTATTTGAAATTAATTCTGGGCTCTGAGCACCTTACTACAGGTTTGCAAAGAAATACAGTGGTTATGTTTCCATGCTTCTAGATGGTTTCTGTGGCAAGAATAAGAAGTGTGTTTACCAAATAAACCTCCACTCAAGACACTCATTTGCTATCTCAATGTAGCTTGTGCTGAAGTGATTCTCAACTGAACAACTTTAACATTTTTACAGATGGGAGAACGCACAGAGCAACTGCAACTACTCATGCACCGTGAACCTTTTCTTTTGCGCAGATTGATGCATGAATGCAACAACCTTTGAAGCAAACAGAATGATCCTTCCACTCATTATATAAGGCAAATTTTAGACCCAAGCCTTGAGGTGGTGTCGAGAGGGAAACAATGCTAAAGGATAATATGCATACAGTACATATATATTTTTGTTAGATTTGTTCCTTTGTCCTTTAGCCAGTGGGAAGTGGAAATTTAGCTTTTCTCAAGTATCTAGTCAAAACAAGATTTTGAGAGTGCAGCAATGGATTTATGTTATTGACTAATTATTGCTCCTTCCACATTGAATTACTGATATTTGGACACATACCTGTGACTTATAACCCACTATTTAAAAAACTGCTCTGGTTTATTTAGCCTACCCATATTCCAACATGAACAGGCAAAAGCTGGCCTCACTTCAAACTAATGGACAACAAAAGGATGGAAAACAGCTTTGAACCAATATTAAAAAAAGACTTGGTGGCCAAAAATTAACAAGTATTCAGTTTCACTGGCAGCCTGAAGCCAGAGCCAAACAGGTGTTCACCACTTAAAGAGCTTTGATGACAAAGACACTGTAAAATATCTCCTCAGAGAGAACTGTGAAGTTAGTTTTTCAAAAACCCACTGGTAAGTCAACAGTACAGAGGAATGTTCTCGTTATTCATAAATTGAGCTAGGCACATGAAGGACTGTTTTCTGACATCTATATTTTACACAGGGTTTATTTGATGGATTAAAATTTGTAGTGTTTATATTCTTTATCTTGAAGCACTTTGTTATTAGAAGAAACTGTTATTCATAAATTCCCCTCCTGCCTAGTTTCCCATTTTTCACAATCTTATATGCTGTAGTGTGAGCCACTGTAAAAATGTGTTTTTTTTATAAAATTATTACAGTAATAATAATAATAATAGTAAAAATAAAATTGCATAACATTTTTACTTATATAAAGCTTATAAGAAAAAAACACAGAAGCGAAGAGAAGCCTAAAATAAAGTAACAACACAATGCTGAAAGTCCATGTGTGGGTTTTTGTTTGTTCTCTTGAGATTACTTTCTCCATTCCAAATCAGAGAGCCTGGGAAAAACAAGAGAATGTGTCAAGAGTGTTCCCAAATTATGTGTTTGTTTCTATTCTTGTTTGGTTGGAAGAGATGTCCTATTTTTTAAGTATATTCACATCTCAACCATGCAAAAAAAAAATTAATTTTTTGGTTCTGTTTTAGTGCAAGGCTTCACACCTTTAAATAAGAGTATTTTTCCCACCGCTAGAACTTCAATGTACAAACCACAGTTCAATCTGTAGATCTTTTTTAAATTACTTTCAAAGATAATGATTTAGCAGTGTGATTAGAGATGCTTGAGAAGCTGATGAAGTCCATTGATTTGTGCTCACATATTAGACACATAAAGCTAATATCAATAGAACCGATAGAAATATGAAGGAAATGCCAATAGGTGGTTAAATGTTGATTTATTTTACAGTTATGGTTCTTTTTTTCTTTTCTTTGTTTGAGCAATAAAACAAAACAGAAGAGTTAAACAGCTTATTAAAATAAATGATAGCAAAATAAGCATATATGCTAGAACTGTAGAGGTCAAAATAAAATCATCATTGTTAAATATGTTTGTTTTTAAAAGCTTCATCAGATTAATCATGATCACATGAACAGATCAGGCTCTTATGTCTATGGCCTTCCACTAGTCTCATGCCCTATTGTTTCAGCTCACAGAGTTTGAATTATGGATGGAGGTCATGTTTTGTTCTGTTTAATCAGAAAAGGCATTACGGTATCCATGGTTTCCAGTGAAGTAGGGTAGTGTGTGTGTTTTGTGTGGGGCGAGGGATGGAGGCTGATAAACAAGCTTCATGTGTGAGCACAGCACTTTAGTACACTCCACTTTTTTCTGCCTATCCCGCGCTCTATTTTCTACCCCCCTTCTTTTTCTCTCAACCCTTTGAACATGGAGGCCTTGGATTTGTGAAGAGTTGTGGGAACAGCAGGGTTCTGAATAGGTGGCCTTCACTCTCTGGTGCTCCGAGCGGCCCTCTTCTACAGGGAGCGAAGCCAAGAAGAGCTTTGAGCTTTCATTATGACTCTGAATGGAAGAACGAAAACAGATCCTACGAACAAGAGAGGGCCCATCTATGGGGCCCTACTGTAATTAGTTATCTTTTTACCTGGCAACCCTCTTGCTCATACTGCACTTTCTATTGAGTGCAGTTCAGCTGTGGCATAGAGATTCAGGGTTGATTCTCACTAACTCTCTTCTCATTTGTACCACCGGGGCCCCTCAGAGGGATCAGCAAAGACCCTCACTGGGCTGATTTGTGTCTTAATGAGCCAGGATTTAATTGCTATTTAGAGCACTGACCGTTATTGGGTTCCTTGTGTCATGCACCCCCAAGTGGACGCCCCAGAATATTACATGCCAGTACATTGTGTGTATTTCCATCAAGGGACCAGAGACAATAAGGGAAAAAAGACATTTAAGCAATTTGCACCTTGTCTTAACATAATAGTAGCTATTTGTAACTTGAATGTACAAGGCTTCTGGTGTAATTCGCTTTCAATTATCTTGCCTGTACAATAACATCAGCTTTATATTTGTTATTGCATTATTTTAATTGTTCATCATAACCATAATCACACTGGCAGTGCTGGAAAGTAACTAGTTACATGTAACAGACACATTAAGTAATTTAATTACAAAGTAAATGTAACTGTGATACGTTACAGTTACTGAGAAAAAAAAATGTGTAATTAAATTACAGTTACTTATGAAAAGATTTGATTGATTTCTTTCTAAAATTGCAGTGACTGCTCTAACATATGAGACACCACAGTGGTCCAGTAGTGCACAACACAATGAAATCCCCACAACACAACAGAAACAAATAGAATCTTGGAAAAGAATAGAGCCAATCAGAATTGCTGTGGCTCAGGTGGTTGCCTCAGAAAGTCTGGCTTCAGAACTGAGTGCCCATTGGCAAAAATGACAGATTTCAATTGTGTATTTTTGTGTGGCCCTGCACTGTGCATCTGCCATTGAGATTAATGGCAAAGCTTGTGGATAGCCATTTCCAGCATTATAGATGTCCTTGATATAAACTGTGACTGTAAGTCACTAAGTGCGTGATACAATGAAAATCAATTGTAAAGTTGCAAGCAGTTGAAACACAAAACAATACAGATAGATAGACAGATAGAAAGACAGACAGACAGACAGACAGACAGATAGATAGATAGATAGATAGATAGATAGATAGCCTTTATCACATCAATAACTCTTCTGTAGCATTTAACAATGAACAATAGTTCAGAAAAGATCTGACTTATGGTATTGCCTTAATTTATTAATATAATATAATTTATATAATTTATTAAAAGTGACTAAATAGTACTGAAAGACTTCGTTTATTCCCAATTTCCAATTTAATTCAGTTCAACACTAAAATTCAGTTTCTTTAGCTTAAAACAAGCACCAGTGTCAAAAACTTTAGTGAGGAACCAACAAACTTCAGACAGAATAGACTGAAAAGTGAGAAGGAGATCTCCACTGCCTATGCACAACAGAGACCAGCAACACTCATCACAAATTCATTTTCCACAGATGAAATGACTAATGGGCCAGAAGGCTGGGGAGAGATGGTAAATGAATAAAAACAACCTTGCAGCAAGAGGAATGTGCTGCCGGATCTTGTATTAAGCAGAATAGGAATGTAAAGCAAGCATGAAATAAAGGCGGGCAAGCAGCGTTCAGCCGCATGCATGGAAAGTAGGTCAAATATGCTCGGAGAGACTCATTTCAGGATTTAATTTGTTGTTAATCCGTCTCCTGTAATTTCCATATGTAAACATCAGTAGTTAAACACCTAGGGGAGAGAGTGAAATTAAAAACTATTTGTTACTAATAGATACTGAAGACCAAATAGCCTACTTTGCATTGAAACTTTAATAAGATATTAACAGTAGAATATTTGACGAATATCTGCATTATAACCTGCAAACCTGAGAATAGATTCAGATGTCAAATGATTATCATTTGTCATTTCTACCTCCAGCAGAGCACATAGAGCACAGCTTACATTGTCCATGAGAATTTAGATCAACTCATTTTATTTATTATAGTGAATATAATCCTTCTGTTTTAAAATTAATTGAAACTTCAACAAACATGACGAAGAGATCTGAAGCTCCCCAGCATGCCAATGAACTATAAGAGCAGACACAGCCCATGCCACAGGCGCCATACATAATCTATGACCTCATACACACAAACCAGTGCCCAGCCATGACTCCATCACTGCTGTCTGATGCCACACTGGATAAGGGCTGCTCTACAGCTGGCATGACTGGTGCCTTACATTGGACTGGGCCAATTTTCCCCTGAATAGTGCATTAACTAACTGTACAGAAAGTTACATTTTGAATTTCCATTGGAATGCCAGAAAAAGAAATTTGACACAGCTAATGCATTCTGGGAAATTTAGTGTTCTATCCAGTGTTGTTATTGTTAACTAAAACTAAAACTATTTTTTAAATGTTTTAGTTAATTGAATGAAGCTGAAATACAATAAACTATAAATAATGAAAAAGTAAAATGAAAATTGAATTGAAGTAAAATACGTTAAAGGGTAAATTCACCCAAAAATTATTCAACCTCATGTTGTTCCAACCTGTAAGACCTTCATTCATCTTCGGAACACAAATTAAGGTATTTTTGATGATATCAGAAACAAGTATTCTCCTAGCGTCAGTTGAGCCACTGACGTCACATGGACTGTTTTACTGATGTTTTTACTATGTTTCTGGACCTGAGATCATTTCAGTTGTACATTGTTGTCTATGGACCATCTGATGGCTCTCTGATATCATCAAAAATATCTTAATTTGTGTTCCGAAGATGAATGAAGGTCTTACGGGTTTGAAATCACATGAGGGTGAGTAATTAACCACAGAATTTTCATTTTTGGGTGAACTAACCCTTTAAAGTTCAACTAAAATGACTGAAACTATATAAATTAAATCTAAACAGAAGCATTAAAAACTGAACCATATTTAAAAAAATCACAAAAACAATTATAATTGAAATAATGTATGCAAATATTAATAAATGGCATATTTTAAAAAACTGAAATAACTGGTTCAACCTTTGTCTAAAGTTAATTTAATGAGGTTAGTTCATTAAATATGTCAATATATATGATAAATACAAATCTGTTATAACAACGCTATACATGCAAAGGAACAAAATGCCATGCTTTACATGACTAACACATAGAGTTACATACAGACATACACATAACCATATAAAACAACTAAATATAACTGATATACCTATATGCTTTACCCATATATAACCTAAACTTAAAACCTCTACACCTATAGCTACCCTATAGAGAAAATGAAAGAAAAACTTGTGAATGTGAATGCCATGCCACCCTGCTACAAAGATCTGATCAGCCTGCTGTTCCTGCTGAAGAAACAGTGGAAAAACACAGCTCTAAACATGTTACTTGAGAGAAGCAGTGGCATTAAGCCAGAGAAACTAGCACAAGATTTAATAGCTTTCTGTCCTTTTTAATGATTTAATGCATGCTAGATTAGAACACAGTGGTGGTTAATTGCAATTAACAACATTCTGTTGCCTTACTTTAGCAATGATTAAGTTCACAGTTTCCACCCTTTAGAGTTGCATTGCTGAAAATGTGTTCCACAGTAAAAGTTGCTGTCACGCTCTACTCGGTTTCCTATTTCATCAGCAAGCTCAGTGAATCCCTCCCACGCCAAGTTCTCAAGCTAAGCTCTTCACGTCTGGCAGAGTGGCAACATCTCCAGCAAATATTTGGGAGTTTTAACATCACTATCAAATATAAATTGACAGGGAACCTCTTTCTTGTTATCCTTGAAAACAGGATCCTGGGGGGGAAAAAAACATTACTCATTGCTCCTCAAGGAATTTGCACATGCCTTGGTGAGAGGACACAATCACACCCGTCTATCTAGTATAATTAGGCAGCAGATTAAATTGCATGCATTGCATATATCTTAAAGGAGGGAAGTGGAGGCTTAATTAAGAGCATGTTGCTTGTTCATTGCACTGTTCGTGTGAGGGAAGACGTGTGAGGTTTCCTGGCCCTATATGGCATGAGCAATGACCTGTCAAATCAAGAGAAATATGCAGCAGCTGGAAAAATATGTGGCCGGAGTGAAAAATAAAACACGGAGGTGTGATACGACAGACAGAGAGGAAGGAGGACAAAATAGCTCATGGAGGAGACGAATTGCATCATATTCGATGTTGTGATGGAGGTTTTTAAGAGCTCTGTTTAAGGGCACTATCTGAAACCTGAATACCTAGTTGCCACGGATACACTTATATTAAATAACAATTGAAAGCTTAAAAATGAAACTTTCCAAAAACGTCAATCATTGTGAAGGTTTTGTCGTAAAAGCTTAATAATTAGGCCTCTACCATATTTTGTGACAGCTTACATAAAAAAGCCTTATATTCACATCCTCTGTCCTCAGGAAAGTTGTATTCTCTCAGAAACAGGTGCAGTTTAGGTAATGATGAATATTAATTATACTTAATTAAATATGTGATGTTCGTTCTAAACGATGTTCGAGGTTGCTGCTTGATCATAAGGTGCATTGTCACAAAAAGCTGCAATTCTTTATTTTTATTTTATTTTTTATATAATTCTTAACTGGAATGACAAAAAAGAAAAGACACAACTTTTCTGTGAAATTAAGTGTTCTAGTGTTGTTATTGTTAACTGAGACTAAAACAATTTTCTATTAACAATGCTTTTGTAAAATATAAAATTCTAATGTTTATTTTACTTCAATAATAAATTACATGTTTATGTGTTAATATAGTTTATATTACTGAAAATAAAAGTAATGGGGACAAAACAACTTCATGATAAAACTAAATCTGAATATGTAATTTTTTAAACTGATAATTTGCTGGTGTTACAATACATGTAAACTGATACATATATTCAAATATTTAAAACAATCAGCTGTTCACAAAAAAAAAAAAAAAAGAAATGTTGATGGTGAAAAAATAAAATTATGTTTTCTTGAAAAAAAAACCACACTCCAATAATGAAAAAATCTGTTTTTACAGTCTACCTGCATGCAGCACTCCTAGAAAGCAACCATTATGTAAAAAAAAAAAAAAAAAACACTCACAGAAATACATATTGGTTTTTGACATTTATTTTAGTGATAGATAAAGGCATCTCATAAAAAATAGCCCATGTTTACACTGGTACTATTGTGGATGCTTGCTATTTATGCATTACACCAATGACAACATTGTTATTTCTTCTTTGCACTGCAGTCAAGCCAAGTAATCATCTTTCAAAAAACAAATTTACAACGAACTGATATTCTAATTAAATAAGCAAATAAACATAAATAAGTGGAAGGACATTTCCACAAATTATAGTACTTGTACCTGCAATGCACATATTAAATATAATTAATATAATAAACTATGATTGTATTGTATTTTACTGTGTTCCGCTCTCTACAGACATTCTGCTGTATAACTGTGCTGCCTATATACTTTGGTATCGATCACTTCAAGCATATGAACTGACTGCAGTGCTGAGTGTAACGTGAGGGTGTCAATTTTTCATCTGTATTCAGCTTTAGTCTCCAGTACCATAAATACTGCCTTCAAGCCCTACTACCTGAGTGTTCTGAGAAATCGTGTGATGCACACATTCCACCATGCTCACACACATGCACACACGCTCACACAAAGATGTATGAGCAGTCAATATTTGGATGAATTGTGTAGAGTAAAAGGAGGCCATCTGTTTTTGACAGATGCATTTTTATGGTGATGATGACATTGTAGAGGTTGCCCCTCTGGAGCAACAGACTATTTAACACACACAACCTTAAAACTCAATCCAAACCATTGGTTCTTTATGCCTCAAATTAGCACAAATCTCTTATTTAAAAGGGAAAACCACACCATCTGCCATTCAGCTGCTTTGTTACTGATACAGTGCAGTCTC
The DNA here is from genome assembly GCA_032359235.1 of Enteromius mattozi. NCBI lineage: Eukaryota > Metazoa > Chordata > Actinopteri > Cypriniformes > Cyprinidae > Enteromius > Enteromius mattozi. The sequence continues at coordinate 2,105,151 of JAUMHE010000042.1, read as the reverse complement.
ACTGACAATATTACTGTTCCATAGACATCTGCAAGAACAGGTTTTACCATTGATCTAATGTGTGTGATAGATCTTTGCAAATGAGGCGTGTATGTGTGTGTTAGCAAAGTGACTGTATTTGTACATATCTGTTTGTGTATTCAAACAAGTCTTAATGCAGAAAAGCACGATTCACATGAATCAAGTAAATATCCATATGCAGATTACATAAAAAAACTCAAACTTAATTCATTTCAGTCATATATCACTAGCAAAATGTCACGTGTAAAAAATGCCCTCTGGTGGTAGCTTTTCAAACAGCCATTGGTCTGTTCTGACTGCTAGTACAGAGAGTCAATTGGAATCTCTTCCATAGCAACAGTTCTACATGGCAACAACTATCTTGAATACAAGATTTCCATTATGGTCTGCCGCCCTCTCAAGAGAGACGTCTTTCATCCTGAGAGGGAAACTACATAGCTACAGCAGCTAGATAAAAACCAGCTTTCGGTGTGCATCACAATTATTAACTATTTCTGAGACTTTTTTTTATTTCATTTATAACAAAAACAGAACAGAACCATAAACAGCATCAGAAATTTGAATTGACAATTAATATAGCCAATGTTACAAATAAAAGGGTAAATCGGACAGGGACATAACAAGTGTCCGTTATAAAAATTAAAACAGGAAAATAATACACTGTTAGATTTTTAGAAATGTAGGCCTTCTCTTTTGTGTTTAAGTTAGTTTCATATGGTTCAAAAAATAAAATAAATAATACATTTATGCCATTGAAAAAAAATCCTCACACCCTGAAAAATGTGAGAGTACACATTAATTGAAAGATAAAAGCTAATTAAAGGGATATAGCAAAACTATAATTATTGTGTTATATTATATCATATTATATTAAGAGTTGCACCACTTAATATTTTTCAGCTAACTATGCCTTGTCATAGAAAGTCTAAATTGTATGATAATTTAAAAGATTTGTAAACATCATACATAGTCATGGGAGTCTAAAAATCTCTCTATAACATAATTCCTTTAATTTATTTAGTTTTCATATGTTAACTGATGTGTTTTTGTGCTAGGTTTTTTTTTGATTTGCAGTAAATACTTTCTGATGAAAACATTTTTTATTTTTTTCTGGTATAATAATAAAAAGGTTAAGAATTTAATAGGATTTTTATTCATTATAGACAGTTGTAACAACCTGACATTTTAAGCTTTTTGGCCATCTGAAAGGTCAAGAATGTCTTATTAGAAGACTGATATTCCCTGCAAAAATTTTTAATTTAAGGTGCTGGCGGTTTGTCAAACGTGGGGCTCCAGGGAGGCCGGATGAGGTCAGGGATTTACAAAGAAAATCTTTATAGAGAAATAGGAACTCTAGTATGTGAGCGGTGTTGTATTACTTCAGTCTCCAATAAAATCACTTCTCTGCAGTACACTCTTATGCTTTCATCTTTCTGACCCTGTTTTCGTCCGCATCCTTGAAGGTTTTGCAGGAAATAAGTGATGGAATCTGAGTTGCGTGTGCACTCATCCACGCTCCGGTCCACTTATACAGAGGCTGGAGTCATCAGAGCCATTACTCAAAATGTGCTGATGTTATTGCTGTGGGAATGTGTGCCACTTTAGTGTCATTGTGAGAAATTCTCTAACTGCTCTTTCCTCATGCAGCGCTGGTCCATCTCCACAGTATAGCACTTTGATTTGACTGACTGGAAGTTACAAAGTGCACTCTTGTCTTTTATTTTCATCCTGTGGGAAAAGGTTCTTCTACTGAATCTATACGGATGACACACCAGAACAACAGTTTTAGATCTGCACAGGGATTAGGAACTGAAGGGAGGCATGGAGCTGAATATAATAAGCAGATAGTTAACTAGGACATTTAGGATATATATCAGCAGAATTAAAGTTTAAGGTTCAAACGTCGGTCAAGTGTAGCTTTTCAATAAAATTTTATAGCCTCACAGGTGACTTTTTTATGTAAAATCTATCTATCAAGTGTGTACAAATGATTTAATATGTAAAAGTATTAAATATCTGTGAGTTTTTTTTAAGGAAACTGATACTTTCATTAAGCATGGATGCATTAAATGTGACAGTAAAGTTATATGTTGTTAAAAAAAAAATAATTTCTCAAGTAAATGCAACATGCTTTTCTGAACTTTCTATTCATCAGAGAATCTTGAAAAAAATTCTATTAGATTCAATTAGAATCATTTCTGAAGGATCATGTGACACTGAATACCAGGGTAATGCATGCTGAAAATTCAGCTTTTGACTTCAATAAATTACATTTTAAAATACATTTAAAAAGACAAAATTTTAAATTATAATAATATTTCACAATATACATTTTTGCTGTAGGTGTGATCAAATAAATTCAGCCTAGGTGAGAGCAAATGATCTCTTTGAAAACCTAAAAGAAATGGTACTCAAAAAATTTGAACAGAAAAAGAGTAAATAATGACATAATTTCATGCATGTATGCATGAATGCATGCATGTGAACTATTCTTTTATAGAACAAGGATCTATTTTCCTTTGCTACTGCAGCTCCACTTTAAATTTTGCTGTGCTGAGATGCTTTTCTGTAAAACGTTGATATTTCAGTAAAATTTCAGAGGGATTCTGTAATGCTTATCTCCAGTGGTGAGCTGAATTAAAGTGTGATGATCACTGAAATCACTGTCTATTCTGTGGCTGCTCAATCATCTGTTTGAATTTGTGGGAAAATGGGAGAAATTAGAGGGAATGAGAAGTCTGCTTTAATGGGGAAGAGGAGTTAATGCTTTCATTCCCTGTAGATGCCTCATTCACAAACAAAATCAGACTAGGTGATATAGCTCAAAATAGTCCCATTTGAAAAAAAAGAGTTATTGTGGATTTGGATAAAGGATTATGAACTTTTAACACTAGGTCTTGCGTCTTCAAATGCAGCTTTTTCAAAGCAAGATTTTCCTGATTTTTAAGTCTGAGATTGTTTACAGCCATCAAGATGGACAGAAAAAACAAGTTGGATTTTGACATTTTGCATGCTGAAATCAAAGAGTGACAAGATGGTGATGGGGCTTTCACACACACTCGGTTCTGAATGATATCAAATGGATAACAGATGCTGGGCAAAATCACTGTCTGGCTACTAAAGTCTGAGTGGCATCAGAAATCACTAAGCGAAGGAGAAAGCAGCAGTAAAGCATCCCCTATGGTGCAGGATGCTGACAGCTCACTTTGCCCCCCACTATGGAGGACACAGAGAAAGAGATACACAATAGATCAACAATGTCTGGGAGATGCAAGCTCTCTTTGTAACATCATCTTGTTACTGTGGTAAAAACAACTTGAAGCGGCTGATTAAAACTTACTCCATCAATTACCATCTTGTGATGTAAAAGCTGCGTGTTAGTGAGAAACAAATCCATCAAGGCACTCCTTCTGGCTAAAACACAAGTCTATTGGTTTCTCCTGTGAATCAGGTAAGAAACATGCTATATACTGTATAAACAAATATGTCAGTGAATTTTGATGCGAGGACAACAAGATGTTCATTAATAGACTATCATTGTGTGATTGAGAATTATTGTGACGTTTTTATCAGCTGTTTGGAGTCTCATTTTGACATCACCCTTTCCCTGTTATAAATCCGTTGGTGATCAAGTGATGTTACATTTACCAATTTGTTTTAGATGAAGAAACAAACTTATTCGCATCTTGGATGGCCTGAGGGTGAATACATTTTCATTATTACTCAAATACGCTAAATGCTCTAATATTCGTTTTGCCAAATTGGTCTGCTTCACTTTTGTCAGACATTTGTTTGAGTCTTCATGTTGTTTCTTCAGTACTCTTTAGCAGTGTTAAAGTTTCTTACTAATCTAACAGGACTCAGGAGACAAAACACTCTGCTAATGAGCTGATGAATTTAATCAGGTCTATGGAACGTTGCTAATTAGAGGTGTAGCTATATACCATTAGAAAAACAAATATTACAAGATGATAATCAGAAAGCCACAGTTGTTCCATAATTCTCTGCATGGCATTGGTTTTGGTGTGCAGATGTAACCGGGTAATTGTGAATAATTAAAGTGAATGACATAAGCAGTATAAATGTACTGAACTCAAAATTGTGTATTATTAAAAAAAAAATCATTTTGAGCAGGCATACAGTACATACATAAAATTGCACCCATTTTGCAAAGTCTAGAACAGTGGTTCTCAACTCCCCCACCACTCTGCACATTTTGCATGCCTTATTCAGATAATCAGCACGTTCAGAGAGAGATCCATGAACTGAACTGAGTGTGTCAAATAAAAGAGACATACAAAATTTGCAGAGCGGTGGTCCAGAGGACTGGAGCTGAGAATCACTGGTCTACAACCAAAAACTTTATTCACCATGTAACAACCATTATCACAGTGAAACAAAGCCTAACTACCAGCGGCCTAATGCAGATCAAACTCTTGCCTGCAATTTTCTTGTATTTTTCACATTTTAAAACGAACTAAGGTGCAAGAGAGAGAGAGAGAGAGACAGAGAGAGACAGAGACAGAGACAGAGAGAGACAGAGACAGAGACAGAGAGAGAGAGAGAGAGAGAGAGAGAGAGAGAGAGAGAGACAGAGACAGAGACAGAGAGAGAGAGAGAGAGAGAGACAGAGACAGAGACAGAGACAGAGACAGAGAGAGAGAGAGAGAGAGAGAGAGAGACAGAGAGAGAGAGAGAGAGAGACAGAGAGAGACAGAGACAGAGAGACAGAGAGAGAGAGAGACAGAGACAGAGAGACAGAGAGAGAGAGAGAGAGAGAGAGAGAGAGAGACAGAGACAGAGACAGAGAGAGACAGAGAGAGACAGAGAGAGACAGAGACTTTGTGTGTGTTTCAAGCAATGAACAATTGCAGAGACGACATGAGCTGCAAAACACTTTACTGTGATGAAGCAAAAACACTACACAGCAAAGAAAACCGCACTGTCCAAAGCAGCTTTTGTTTGGTAAAATAAAAACTGAAGAACTTTAAAACTAAACCAGAAATGTGCAAACAAGTTTCTTACATACAAATTCTTAAAAGTTCCTAGTAAACCAGAATTGGTAATGAAATCAAACCCAGCAACGTTAAGAGCACAGTGGATTTTTACAGTTTTTAAAAGGCACTCAACATCAGCTTCCTCAAATAAACTGCTCGGTAACGAGAGTCTTTTGGCTACAGCAGGGCATCAATCCTTGTACTCCGTGTACTTCTTGGCAGACCCATGAACTTTGCTGGCCGGGTACTTGAGTCTGTTGAGGGCCATTTTGCGGAGGACAGCTTGAGGCAGATCAACGTGGCATTTCTCAGCCAGTTCAACCAGATAGATCAACACGTCGCTGAGCTCCTGGGCCAGGTGCTCCCGCTCCGGCTCGGTCCAGTCCGGCAGACCCTCCTCCACCTCCCCGCGCCACTGGAAGAGCTCCGCCACCTCTCCGACCTCCCCGACCAGCGCGAGCAGCAGGTTCCGCGGCTTGTGGAACTGGCTCCAGTTCCTCTCCTCCGTGAATTCAGTCTGCATGCGGCGGATGTCCTCAAGCGTTGGCTCGGAGGTGAAAGTGAATCCCTCGGCCCGTTCATGCTGGATTTCTCCGCTCCCGTTCGTAGATGGTTGATCGCTGGAAGCGTCACCGTTGTGTTTGGGTCCAACCCCGTTTTGTTGCAGCGCCATTGTAATTTAAACTAACGAAAGGCAAGTCCTGAAAGTAGAGAAGTGCTCAAAGATGATCATTCACGTGCAGGACCATGCGTGAATCTCCCGCCACCGACTGCCCCACAGCTATCAATACGCGGTTTACGAACGCCGTCATAAGAAGTCGCCGGAAACATACTACTGGCATTATGGGAGTTGAAGTTTTTTCTTCATCATCATATAGAAGACTGGCGAGTTCTTTGCGGCTCTGTAAAACTACATGTACCATCTGCCCACACACAAACACAAGCATGGCAGCCTCCTCTTCAGGATATGGCAGAATGTTCTGTAGGCTGAGCAAATATACTAATAAATCACAACGTTTATATCATATTGATAGATTTAATTTAGTGATACGGACAATATGGACATCTGGATCCAAAACAAATCTTCAGCCCAAAATCGATACTAAAAGGTAGGTATCAAATGTCCCCAAAATGCTGTAGACAGGCATTCTGACATTTATCAACGTGAGGGATTTGAGTAATGGTCTTTCTCTGGTTTAATGGAATGAATTAACGTGGTGTATGTGTGTTAACAGACTGCAGATTTGAAACTTGAGAAGTTACTTGATCGCTGACCTTGACTTTACATGTGCTCTACAAAAATGATACATTATATGCCATTAATACATACTGCAAAGAAAAACGAATTGTGTCTGAAAAAAAAATTAAACTATGAATTAAACTATCCTTAATGATATTCATTAAAATTAAAATGATCATAGGTAATTAATTAAAATACTTTCACCACTGTGGCTGGTTGTCAGTTCCTAATTAACAGTTATCAGTAGTGGCTTTCCTATCTTTTTAGTCTTGTTTGTAAGTCTACAAAAAACAATAAAAAAAAAAATTTGGAATAGAGAATTCACAAAATTACTTTATTTTAAGTGGTTTTAAACTACACTATTGTTAAAATGTACGGGTGTAATGTTGAAAAGAAGCTTCTTGTATTTTAAATCATATTTTAATGTTTTGAAGCAGTATTACAGTTTAAAATTAAAAAATGTAAATAGAAATCTCTTACCATTATAAATCTATTTATTTTAATTTTCTTAAAAACAACACACACACACACACAATGCCACAAAATAGTTATTGCAAGAATAAATAACACACAAAACTTATTAAGCAATAACTTTATAAGTAATAAATTTGTAGTGTAAGTTACTGTAAAGTGGCATCGGTTCCAGTGCCACCAACTCTGTCTCTTGGTCTTTGTTGTATAGTCTTCCTCAGATGGTTGGTGTTGTGGGTCTGGAAATCCATGCTCAGATTCAATCTACATCAAAGCTCTTCTCTGGATCTCATGTTAGATTCTTGGCTCCACCAAACTCACTTGTCTCACATTTTGATGCTTCATTACCAGGAACACTGCCAGTATGTAAATGGCTGAAATTACACACATAAACACACACCAGTATAAATCTGCATTATGTCTGTCATTTCATTGCAGTTATAAATTCTGTTGAATGTCTTGCTGCTCCATTTCCTAAGGTACTGAACAGAAGATGTGTGGAGGCTGCTGTATTGACAGGCCTTGCTCTCAACTGTACCATCAACAGGAAGTCACTGTTCGACAGGAAGCACTACTTTTATGCAGACATGCCTGTGAGTTCTCTTAGCTGCACATATGCTGCTTAATGAATTTGTCAGCATTTCTTAGTTTTATCCATAGAATAGAAGTGCTGATGACACAAATGCAGTGGACAAGAACATCTTTCCTATGCCTCCAACTCTGCATGGTTGTTATTTTTGATTAGATGCTTTTTTAGATCCATCGTTTGTCAAAAAGACATGTACATAAATCCAGCGCATCACTTTTTCGTTCCCTGAGCTTTAATGAGGAAGTGATGCTGAACAGGCAGGAAACAGAATAGCTGCCACAAATGTAGATGAATAACAGTGTCTGCTCTTAAAAGCTTAAAACATTCAAGCCCTGGTATTGGTTTTGTGAGACCAAAAAAAAAAAACTTGTAGTTTTAAAAACCATTAATATGTTTTAGCAGTTCTAAGAACACTGTCCTCCACCAAACATGCAGTCCAAACTTACCTTTTGTAAATATTCTGGAAGCATTTAGAAAATAATTAAATGAATGCACTGTTGAGTCAAATTAGTATATTTCCAGCTTCCACAGTTACAGTGCCTTTTCTTATTGGTCGATCTATTTTGAGCAGTGTGGGTAATATAGTACTTCAGCAGGAATTCTACAAATGAACATGGTTTTCTTAAAATTAAGTTGAAATCACACTAAAGAGTAGCTTGTACAGAAGCCTTACTTTTAAAGAAGTTGTTTTCTCTTATCAACCCCAGAGCTCAGGTCTACTTTTTTTATGATTTATGTTATAGTCGTAAAAAAAAATTACAAATTTCTTTGGTGAAAATAAATGTTTTTTTCTTCCAGAACCAACCTGCTCTGTTTATTTTTTTCAATATTTCTTTGGCTATAGTCCATTTACCATGATGTCTCTTGTGTAAAGATACAGCATGTGAGATTAACTCATAATTAAAAGTATTAAATGTAATTTCAATTCTGACACAGTTTTAGAAAGACAAAATATCAGACAGATTAAAAAAATTAATTAATGTATATATTTGGGCTGTGCAGGAAAAAATGATTTGTGCGTGCATACTTTCCTGTATTATTTATATTGTAATACAACATGCACCAAACAGATTGCAAAACCAATTTTAAGCCAAAATAATCAAAGCAAGGATTGATTCTGACTGAGTTGGCTTTGCGAAAGCTCAGACATTGAAATGGAGGGAATCTCTGACTTATGAGGGATTTGTCAATCTTCGTTAACGCTATTTTAATTTCTTCAGTGCTTACTTTTTTGTGTATGTGGCAATGATGAATTAGTTGATCAGGTACAACACGCAGATGGTAATGGTTAATTGCTTTTTTCTTTCCTTTACTCTTTTGCATGCCAGTAACCATGATACATTTCTAGTGGCTTTTGGTCATGGTGTTGCCATAGCAACAGTTACGAGTGCTCTGTTTTGCTTTGCAGTGAAACTGAAGGAGGTTGAAAATGTAGCCAGATCACAAGTATCTGTATGCGGTTTCATTTTGTCATAACCTTAACCCTGGCCTTTCAACCCTACCCAACCCTGCCAAACACCAGAATTGATTCTAATGAGTGATGACACAAAAGATTTCTCTGGTTATACAATAATGATGTTTTAAGGTCATTCATTTAGATTTAGATTTCATGTGAAGCCCGGATGAGGTCCAAAACACTGAATGGCTTTGATGCTACATACATCTACAATATATTTTACTGTCTAAATAAAGGCCTGATTAATACTGTGTTAAAATATTATAAATACTATAAAGTTTAAAAATTGTTGTTCCATTCAGTGCGCAGACGTCCTGGTGCGGGTTAACGGGTTAAAACAGAAAACGGTAATATTGTATAGTAACTGTTTTTAATTTTTCTTTGATGGTGAGGCTGATTTGTCAGCACCCATCAGTGCAGTTGTGCTACTTATTTTATTTTTGTGGAAATCGTGATACATTTTTTCCTCAGAGTGACTATAAAGTTGAAATGAATAGCGTTTACATTAAGGATTTATTACCAGAAACAGATTTGTAATAGTTATATTTACAGTAGGTCTAGATAAACTAGCAAGTAAAATGGTCCTGATACCCATCATTGTTTAGTTGTGTAACAGATTGGTGTTTGTGTTTTTAGGCAGGCTATCAGATCACTCAGCAGAGGGTTCCCATAGCAGTGAATGGCATGCTGATCTATAGTCATTTTGAAGATCGCAGAAGAAACCAAGTTGTAACCAAGAGTGTGAAAATCAAACAGATACAACTTGAGCAAGACAGTGGAAAGAGTCTTCATGATGATGAACGGAGTCAGACTCTCATTGATCTCAACAGAGCAGGTGCTGCTTCATCACGAAAACATGAAGAGTTTGTGTCATTTGTGGACAGTGTCTGTTATAAACACTGTGTGTCTCTGTAGGTGTAGGTCTGATGGAGCTGGTGATGGAGCCAGAGATGTGTTGCGGAGAGGAGGCAGCAGCTGCCGTCAGAGAACTTCAGCTCATCCTGCAGGCTCTGGGCACCTGCCAGGCTAACATGGCTGGTGATTTAATACATCCCCTACAGCTAACATTGATCAGAACCTTTAATGATATATACACATATACACATTCCCATGACTGTGTCTCTGACACAAATCAACGTGCTTGCACCAGCTTTATCAGAGTAATCTATACAGTATCTATAAGGTTATTTTCAATGTACATCTCAATATTGATGTACTTACACAGAATTAGCTTAAAAGGGTTTTTCTCTGTCTAAAAACAGCCAAATAGCTCCAATATAGATTACATAATAGATACATTAAATAATTTCAAATGATTGTAATAAACCACAGTAATTGCATATATTACTGTTTAATGTAATATATTGGCTATTTTAAGAATCTAATGCATTTAAACATACAGAAACATTTGAGTAATGAAGCAAACAAATTGTTGAATCAGACTTGTTAATTCAGTGAAAAGGAAAGTTATAAACTGAATCACATTAATTGAATCTACCGACTTGACTTTACCTACAGAAGTTAAAATTAAAATGTAAATTTTTATGTATACAATATACACACATTTTTTATCTTGGATGAAATTAATCGTGATTTATCGTTTGACAGCACTATATTCAATGCATTAACTAGCCCAGTAGATAGTATTCTATACGTCACCAAGATTAGCCTTGCATCTGAATTTTGTTTTCAAATATCTAATGAACAGATGTGGCATCACATATGTCATAAATCAGAAATATTGCAGAAATACTGTACCTGCTGTATGTAATTCTAACATCTGTCCAGAAATGCTTTTAAGATGTATTACAAATGTTCAAAAAAACTTTTACTAATTCAATTCAATTCAAGTTTTTTTGTATAGTGCTTTTAATTATACAAATCATTGCAAAGCAGCTTTACAGGAAACTATGTTTCCACAGTATATTTATATATCGTGAAACTTAATATATTTAACTTAAATTTGGTAATTCTGTATGTTGTCTGAGGGTTGGCATCCTCTGAGGGGTTGTCGTCATCTCTTGTCAGGTGTTTGGTCATCTCAGATCATTTAAGAATTGGATCCAGACTGAAGCTTGTTGTTCAACCCAAGCTAAAGAATAATAATGTGTGTTTGATTAGATGTAACTGCAGTACAAGATTATGAGATGCATTATGTTAATGCTTGTGTCTTTATTCTAGATTTAAACAGAGAGAGTGTGCCTGAACCCGGAATGTTATCAGTAAGGCTATTCAAAATGTGAAAAGGCTCCTTTGATGTACTTTGCTCTCCTTGGTACTATCAAAGTCCAGAGTTTTGCAATCTTAGGGAGCGGGTTGGGTTGTAGCGTGGTAGAAGACTAGTTAGGTATGCATGAACTAAACCATTAAGGGCCTTATGGGTAAGTAATAATATTTTGTAATTATCTTTCGGATGAGACATTAAACCAAAGTCCTGACTCTCTGGTCATTAAAAATCCCATGACGCTCATCATAAAGAGTAGGGGTGTAACCCCGGTGTCCTGACCAAATTCCCACTGGCCCTTGTCTATCATGGCCTCCCAATCATCTACATCCACTTGATTGGCTCTATCTCGCTCTCCTCTTCAGCTGTAGCTGGTGTGTGGTGAGTGCACTGGCGCCGTTGTCCTGTGACTGCCGTCGCATCATCCAAGTGGATGCTACGTACTGGTGGTTGTTGAGAAGAGACCCCCCCCACATGATTATAAAGCGCTTTGGGTGTACAGCAATACACAATAAAGCACTATATAAATGCTTCATTCATTCATAACTGATACAGAACTTAGGTAGCCAGTGCAGAGGCTGTAAAATTGGAGTAATATGATCATATTTTCTTGACCTGGTAGGGAATCTAGTCGCTGCATTTTGGACTACCAGCTAGCAGTGCATTACAGTAGTCCTGTCTAGAGGTCATGAATGCATAAATTACCTTTTCTGCATCAGAAACTGTTTCATAGCTTGGCTGTGTTTCTAAGGTGGAAGAATGCTGTTTTTGTAACATTGGAAGTATGATTTTCAAAAGTTAATGTCTAATATAACATCCAGATTTTTAACTGTAGAAGAAGAAACAGTACATCTGTCTAGATGCAAATTGTAACCCATAAGTACTGTTATTTTGGTTATTTTTTAAGTAATATCTTTTAGTTGAGCGTCATCAGCATAACTTATCCCATATTTTCTAATAATATTACCAAGGAGCAACATGTATATTGAAAATAGCAGATAACCTAGGACAGATCCTTGTGGTACTCCATACTTTAGTGGTGATGATTGAGATGACTCCCCGTTTAAATAAACAAAATGGTAGCGATCAGAGAGGATATAAACCGTCTTAAAGCCCGCCCTTGAATACCCGCATAGTTTTGTAAACGATCTATGAGCATGTCATGATCTATAGAATTCCAATCTTTAGTATTGGATAATTTTAAATAAATTTAAAGTCTGGGTATTGCATGAATACTGTCAGGGCCAAATGAGTAGGCTGTATACCACAAAATGACTATAGTGACCCTCCTTCACCAACTTATTCCCCGTTTCCAGCTTGCCTAGTATTTGTATTTTGAAGAGATATTTGTGTTCTTGAAACTAAATATGAGTGAGTCATAGTTTCAATTACACACTTTAAGTAAGAACATTGATAAAATGTAGTGTTTGTGTAGGAGACACAAATTCAAATGAGAAAATAACTGACCTGTTTCTCAACCCTTCTTAAAGTGTCACTACTCAATCAACCTATTGTCTTCCTGTGATGAAAAATTCAATAGCTTTTGTTTAATCAAAACCCCCTGAAGCAAAATACAGCAAATTGTTTATCTGGTGCAGACTATTCAGCGGTGCACAGGGCACTCCAGAATACTGTATTTCATGCAAATAAATCATTCAAATTCAAATGTATGCAGTGTTTGTTAAGCAGAGGTTTTGAGAGCTGTGGATGGTTGAATTGTAATGACTGTTTGGAGTGATTCTCATATCAGATTCCTTTTCCTCTCTTCTCACAGAGGGACAGCTTAGAGTTGATGCCAATGTGTCCGTGCATCGACCTGGAGAGGCTTTGGGAGTAAGGACAGAGGTCAAAAATATCAACAGTGTGAGGCACCTAGCTAAAGCCATAGGTAAGAATATTATGGATATCAAGATCTCCCTTCTGGTTTGAAGAAGGTCTTTTCTAGTTTAAGTACAAGCGTACAGTAAAATTTCTTTGCTAGTCTGCTGTACAGCAAGATGTGTCGAGGGAATGAAGTACACTTTTAGCCGGTGGGTTTCAGAAATCTTTTAATCATGCTGCATTGGTATTCACACACACTCACACGCTTTAGTAATAGCTGGAAGACACTTTTCTTATGTGGTTGTCAGATTTAGCCTGGCATCAGTTAGAGGGAATGAGTGTCTCTGTGTAATTATGCCAGAGCTGAAAGTCAAACTGCAAACTCCAGATAAGCAACATGAACAATAAGCATTTTCACCTCACTCCGTCTCTGTCTCATGTTAAATGCTCTGTCAAGATGTGCACTGCTGAATAAAGGCTGCAGAAGCCATCATCTCTGCTGATGAAACGCACACACACACACATATTATAGCAATTTCAGTCACCAAGTTGTGTTTTTGAAACCAGACGTTTTGCTCAAAAGGACTGAGCTGATCCAAGAAAATAATGAGCGTTGAAGATGCACATAAACATGCTTGTCGAGGAAGGGAAGATTAAATAGTGCTTTCAATAAAAGAGAGATAAAACAGAGAAAACAGGAAAATATTTAATCCATGAGTATGACGGGATTCTTTTAACCTTATTTTAAATTGTTCCCTAAAAGAGAAAGTTATACAATTTAATGAATATTTAATACATTTTGTAAAGAAAGCAAGCTATTGTACTGTACGCTGTAATAAAACTAAAGGATTACCAGAGGTTTTCTGCAATAGAACCCCCCCCCCAAAAAGCTCGTTTAAGCAGTCATGAGGAAAAATGCTGATGTGCAACCATTTCAGAAGTACTTTAGGGTCTTTTGTTGGCAGAAGGTTGTGGTTAGAGTTTGATTGGCTCTCTCTTGGTACATGTTCCATAGACTATGAGATCCAGAGACAGATGGAGGTTCTACAGAGCGGTGGGACGGTTCTTAATGAGACCCGGGCATTTGACAGCAAATCTGGGTAAGGAGGCCCAGAACAGGCACATTTCTACAAGCACTGCATTCTCCTGTGTTATCAATCGGAACAGAGCAATTCAATTAGAGGATCTGTGTTTTACATGGTTTGAGTCTCACACTCTATATTGGTTCCTTATTGCATTTTAAACCCACAGCCACTTAATATTATTCATGTCAGATTAAATGTTTAGTGTCTCATGGCTGATCACATATATCGAGCTTTACATTGCACACACTAAACCTCGGCTTTCTAACAAAAGAAGAGCTCCCTCTGGCAACCTTAAACAGTTCAAAACACCCAAATAAGAATACAGTACAGTACCAAAAATACAATTTAGGAAATCTGATAGATTACATTTAATAAAGCATTCTTTATACAATGTCAAACCCAACATTGTTCATTTGTCCATGAATCAGGCTACACTATTTTTAAACAATGCAGTAGCCAGATATGTTGCCCTGGCATTTATTTCATGGCACATGTCTTTTTGTCTCATGTTCAATTCAAAATGCAACCTCACAACTCACAAAATACAATTTCTTGTGTTGTGGCACAGTAGTTGTGCAACACTGGTGAAGAGTGATTCAGGAAATGTTGCATTTAGTCATGGGCAGCATATTGTTCCACTGGTCTTTTTCCTATCCGTCTGTGACAGAAGATGAATGCGGTCATTTGACCTCAGTAGTTTGTGTCATGTGTTGACTTGTACACATGACAGCTCCAGACATACACATTAACTCATGCTCTCTACAGTTGACAGAGCAGTATTACTGTGAGCATCTGCCCATGAAATAAAAGTCACTTCTCACAGCTGTGTCCTCCTGCTCTTGGATATGATCTGCTAGCACAAACCACCAATCTATTAGTGCTTAGCACACAACCTTCTGGAATACTTTATTCTGATTAGCCAGTCGCAGCAGTCTGTGGTCAGATATCTTTGCACAATGGAAGCTAAACCATAATTGACTTTTGGTCTCTTTCTTTTCGCATAATTTCTACAAGTGTCTTGTTTAAAGGGATAGTTCACTCAACTTTAAAATTCTGTCATCGTTTATTAAGAATTTAAATTTTGGGGTGAACTATTCTTTTAATAAGCTAAATAAACTTAGTAAATATAGTAAATAATGAATAAAGTTTATTAGGAATGCACTGAAGAAGGTATAACAACTGTGGCTTCTTGTATTGAGGTTCTGTCTTTTATTTATTCATATTAACATGTTTTGTTGATTAATGGTGTTATAGAATGGTGTTATATTCATTAATGGTGTTACAGAACATAAAGTAGATATTGGCCATTGCTACTATTCTCAAAATGGACATAATATAATTTTACTCTGCTCTACTCTACTCTCCCTTCTCACAGTTTGGTGCAGTAATGTCTGACTATATATTTTCCTGTGTATGTACTTTTTGAATGCCTGTAAGAACCATCTACTGTACTTTGCTTGCAGCTTTTTTTTTAACAATAACTTATTTATTACCATCTCTCTCTCGCCAGTAACACAATTCCAATGAGGGATAAGGAAGGCCTACAGGACTACAGGTGTGTATAACCCTCCGTGATCCTTTCAGGTAAGTGAAATCTGCTCCATCCTGCGGAGTGCTGCAGGGAGTCAGGAAAACAGAAAAACAAAAGAGGACAGTGGAAAGAGTGATGGAGCGGAGGGAAGATGGACAGCACCGGATAAAAGAAATACAGGTGAAAGGAAAGCAGCAGAAATACTGAGATTCTAGACAAGGGAGTGTGAGAGATGGATGAAAGTGAATATTGTGACATGGAGGGAGAGTGATCAGGGGAATAAAACAGGAGGAAGAGGACAGGAAGACTAGTGGCAATGTGAAAAACTGAAGATGCATTTCCTGTGTTGTGATAATGCGGCTGTAGACCCACATGAAGGAGGAGGGATGGAAGAGAGGGTGATTGTAGTAAAGAAATGGAGCAAATCATGCAGTGCCATCTACAGACTATGACCAATATAAACACTTATAAATGATTGAAAATGCCCTTTCTGTCGACACACTTATTTGAACTAAATAAAACACACACACACACATAGTTTCTAATCATCAAAGTATACTGAAAAACATAAAATGTTTTTTTTTTTTAGCATCAAATTATAATTTTTTTGATGATTTTTATCAAGTAATGACTGCTAAAAATTCAGCTTTGCCATCACAGGAATGAATAAAACTTTAAAATATATTAACATTAAAAACAGTTATTTCACAATATTACAATTTTACTGCATATTCAATAAAATAGATGTCTTTTTTAAAGATAAAAATCTTATCAACCAATTCAGTATTTATGATTTGGAAAAAAGTCCATTTAATTTCTCTTCTTTGCCTTTTTGGCTGCATTTTTGACAGAAACAAATGCGTAAATTGAATATCCAGTCTGAGGTGTCTTGCATTTATGCATTGATCAGAACTCACCTGAGCTGCAACATGATGCATGGAAATTTTATATATATATTTGCAAGTTATACACATTTGAACTTGATTACAACAGCAGGTTGTTTTATCACTTAAACTGTTAAACATTTAAAACACTTAATTTTTAAGAGGGCTCAGTCACCCGTGCTTCTCATGGGCCGCCACCGGAGCGAACGCTTTCAGACCGACAGTGGCTCGACATGTGTGGCTGCTTCAGGTCGAAGAGATATATGAGGGGGGTGTGACAGAGAGGGCTGGAGATTAGTCCATGAGATGACACACGTTGTGGGAACACAACAAATGCTGGCTTATCTCTGCACCTGATAAGAACCTGCTCTTGTGTTTCCCCACATGACATGACCTGCCTGAGTCACGTCTTCCGCTGTGTCGCATGTGCATATATTCTCTCTCTTTATCTCAGGTTCATGCCAGAGCCCAACTTGCCGCCACTGTTTGTTTATGAAAGTGAAGCTTCAGTGCCTGCTGGTGCTGACCCTGCCCAGGTTGTGGTGATTGACAGGATGAGTACCCGGTTGCCAGAGTTGCCGTCTGTGAAAAGGACAAGGCTAGTGGAGACGTACGACATCCTGCAAGAGCACAGCTTCACACTGGTGGTGAGAAAGTCCTCATTCAAGCTGTGCGTGTTTTATGTTTTATGGCACACATTTCCAGCATTGGGAGTAACTTGTTACATCTAACAGAATTATGCAATTTAAACACAAAATAAATGGAATTAATGCAACAGTTCCTGAGAAATGTGAAGTAAAATTACAGTTACTTATGAAAATGTTAACGATTACAAAGGGGGGTTGCTTCTGAATATTTTTACAAATTTAATTGATTTCTTTCCTAAATTGCATTGACTGCTCTAATATATGAGACACCAATGTTTCAGGGGTTTATGGAACAGAAAAGGACACTATTTATTTTTTTGTGTGTATAAAAAGGTGCTTAAAAATTAAATTACAATCTTAATTCAAGTGATGAAGAATTTTAAAAGTCTGATTTTAAAAGTCTTTTATTTATTCTTTTATCAATTGTCTTATATTTTTTATTCTGAGGTGTATCCATAGTTTTGGATAAATCTCATGATTTATTTTTTATTTTATTTTTTTGACTTCATAGGTATTTAATATTCATTTAAACGATTTTAATTTTTAATTCTACTCTATTTCAGAATGAAGATGGACTTATGGAATACTTTGAGAGTGTTGTTCAGACGACCAAAGCAGAACCGAGGAAGGTGATTGGCTGGGTGATAAAGGAGCTGATGGGAAATCTGAATAGTCAGAGTCTGAAAGTCTCTCAGAGGTGAGTCAGCACTGAGAAGAATCAGTGCTGTGATACATTCAAAACATTGGAAAATAAATTAGAATAAATAATTCCAAGAGAACAGGGAGACAGGGAGCGTGTCTTTGTGTGAGTCCTGGAGGCTTATTTCCAGTCTGTTTGTTTTATTCCTTCTCACCAACATTGTTTCCAGTCAGTAAGTAATAAATAATGCAAGCTGTGTTCATTTCATGCCGGGGGATGTATGTATGGGAGTGTTTTTCTGGGACTTCGCCCGCTCAGTGATCAGAAAATGCCTCGATGATCACCTTTTGTTTTCTTAAGTTCACTAATATGTGAGTGCAGCCAATTTGTTTGAACACACAAAAAGAAGCCATGTTTAACCCGTTCAGTAATGAGTTCTCCTGGGTCTTAATGTTTCTAATTCTTGTGAGAAAGAATGTCTCTCAGAACATCTTCTGAGAGTGCAGTCTGTCGTTATTTTCTAATCTCTTCCTCTCTTTTTCAGTCCCATCTCTCCGTGTGCTCTTGCTGACCTGATCAATCTTGTAGAATCTGGTCATATCTCATCTTCAACTGCCAAGCAGGTAAGTGGGTTAAAATAAGTTAAAGTTAAAAACTTTAACTGGTAGCAACTTTCGTTTGCGCTGCACATTTACAAAATACAAAAAATATCTATATATTGCCAGAAGGTTAGTCAGATGCTATACTATGTAAGGTTTTCCTTAAACCACAGGCCTGTTTTGTGTTTGTATGTGGTGAGCGCAGGTTTTCCAGGAGATGTGGAAGACTCCAGAGAAGACAGTGGACCAGATAGTGAAGGAGCAGGATTTGTGGATAATAAATGACAAAGAGGAGCTACAAAAGATCTGTAAGAGGATTGTGGACAGTCACCCTGAGGAGGTAAATCCAAACATTAATCCACCTTAAAAACTTTAAATATCTTTTCAAGTCTTTAAATATTTTGAGCCAATACAAATATGTAAAATTATTACTAAAAATAGAACTTATTTTATTTATTGTTTGGTTTGTTTGTTTATAACATTAAATGCTTTACAACTTAATGATTTATGCAATAATATTTGCATATTAACTCTGTTGTTGCAGGTTCAGATTATCAGAGGTGGTAATAAGAAAGTCCTGAACAAATTGATGGGTCAAGTTCAGAGAGAAACCAAAGGCAAAACTGACCCGGTCCAAGTCAGAGCCATTCTAGAGAAAATGGTCTCATGAATTACCCAGCATGTCTCTTTATAGGTTAATGCTGCATTCTGGACAAGCAACGTAATGGAGAAATGGAATTTTCATACGTCTGTACAAATTGTCTATAGCCTACAATTGTTCCAGAAAGGTGTCTACACAGTAAAATTTAGAGCTGAACAGCCTGTTAATATTTACCGGTCCGATAAACAAATGTTTTGTGCATCAAGGCTGCGTGGTTTTATTTCTAAAGAGTTGAGGATTTTATTCTTCACAGCTCAGTTAATGCTGGCCTCCGAGACATTTATCACTCAATGATCATTGATTCCTTAATAGTAAGCTCTTGTGAGAAAATCTTGTGTGTGCACAGAATCTCTTTGCGCTGCTTTAAGTTATTTGCAGCCCTGTATGGATTTTCCATCAGAATTGGATTTTGGGGGATTATTCATCACTTTTAGACTTTTAGCAGGTCAGGCCAAGGTTGCCTGAAACTTCTAATGTTTAATCACCATTAGCCATTTCCAGCACATTCCAGGACTGCTGGAATATAGAGTCCTGACAGGGGGATGAAATAAATGCAATGGTTGTGTACTGGTAAGACTTTTTAACCGTACCCAACATATTAAATTAAGACAACATAAAATATACATTTTCAAACTATGAAACTTGGGGAAAATACGGAGTGTTGTGTTATATTAGTAACTAGCGCCCTCTGGTGGATTGTGTTTTTTAACATACATTCCTAATGTTAGGTTTTTTTTTTTTTCATTTTCTTTGGAATTATTTGGAACTATCCAACACTTTTCAAACTTGTATGTCAAAAGATCTATAGGCAAAGATGTTAGTGAATAGATAAATCACAATGGGTCCATTGGAGACCACTTCTGAGTTGAAAAAGACCTAGTTTTAAATAAAGCCCCTTTTGCTGAAAGGACTATCCGGAGAATAGTGAGTTAAATTAGGTCAACGGTATCCATGAGTTAACGTTCCCAAACACACTGAAACATCCTCACCCAAAAGCTGTACGTTGAGTAGGCCAATATTAACACAGTAAGTTACTGTGTCATGTGTTACCAATCCAAAAGATCATATTTACAGTAGCATTATTTGGGTGTAGACACTTCATTGATCATGGTATGACGATTTTTTTTAGTCATAACATTATCTATCTAGCTATCTAGTAGGCATCTGTCTTTAATATGAACTATATTCAGCACCGGAATTTACATCCAGAGCATTAGAACAGCCTAACTAATTACAGACTAATGGGATGTTCATTCTGGTTGCAGCTCATTATTCACTTTACATAGCTTCAGAAGACTGACAATGTTACAGCCCACTCACTCATATACCACTTCAAAGTAGTTTTAGTGGACAGGAGATATCTTTATTCAAGATGTCATGCCTTCATACATTTCTGACACAGAAGCTATTTCCAGTTGACATATAGAAAATTCTTAACAGTTTCTTGTCTAAACACAAAACAAGAGCAGGTGAAAAGATGAGCTGGTGACATTACTACAGATTCGGTATTTCTTTTTACAACCTACATACAGAACTATACAGAGAGGTAAAATTGAAATATTGCTATAGTAACTCCTAATATAGCTCTTGATTCCCCATATAAAGGTCATAAGTGGTAAATAAAAATGCATATAAATATCTTTGGATTAACATGCTACATTGTGACCTCGGGATGTTTGGTAATCAAATTTTGATTGACAATTAGGGAGAGATTTTATGCAAAACTACCATCAAAAATTTTTTTTTAAATCAATACATTTAAGGCAATTAATCAAATATGTGAAATATAAACATTTTTAAGTATTACTTGTGAAATTCTATTTAAAGCATGATCACTAATGTGTATAATCAATATGACGCACTTGCAAATTTCATGTACCTATCAGTTTGTACTAAAAACAAATGTTTATTACTGATTAAGCTCATGTGTTTTGTTATATAACATGGTAAAAATACTTCAAAATCAAGGCAACTTTGATACTAAAGCACACCATCTCTTTTGCATGTGGGTGTTTAGATACACTGGCATTTGTATATCAACTGCTTGCTTGTACATATGTTAAAAAAAAAAAAAAAAAAAAGTATGCAACTCTGATTGTGAGCTCTTTAAATGCTTTTCAGCAAAATCAGTGACTTCCTGGCCATTTTCAGGGGCCATGCAAACAATTTCAAGAAACAAATCAAAGTACAAAAGGGAATGTCTATAAAAAATATAAGATTTTATATCCCTCTAAAATAGTTTTAAAACACTACATTTTAAAGTTGGTAAGATTTTTTTTAATGGTTTTGATCAAGGTTGCATTTATTTGATAAAATTACAGTAAAAACAGTAATATTGTGAAATATTGCCATTTTAATACCTTTTACAAATTACAAAATTTAATTTAGTCCTGTGATGGCAAAGCTGAATTTTCAGGTACACTTCCTTATCAATATTAAAAAGTAGTTGTGCGGATTAAAATGTTTGTGGAAAGAAACTATAATGCATTTTTCATGATTGTTTTATGAATAGGTTCAAAAGAACAGTATTTGTGTGATTTTTGTGAATTTATGTGAATTGTTACAAAAACATGATCAATTGTGATCAACTGAATGTGTCGTTCCTAGATAAAAGTATTTCTTTTACAAATAAATAAAACAAAAACTAACCTAACAGTAGTGTATATCTTACCCAACTAAAGAAAAAAAAAAAGCATGTGTGCTGCTAGTTTCAAACATGTTCATTAACAACTTATGTGCTGCATAAACAATGTGAAAGTTAATATCAGTGATGCTCTACGTAGAACCAGAATGACAGTATAAGAATTGTTTCTCAAAGTGAGAGGAAATCCAGTAATCCTACAGACAAGTTGTATAAAATGGCCAATTGACAAGGTTTACAAAAGTATGCTTACTGTATATAAACTGTAAAGACAATATTGAAAATTAAGGACTAAAGGAATAGGCACCATCAGTGTAAGGCCATCATGGGAACATTCCAGCAAAAAGACATCAGCAGTACTACACAGTCTGTAGAATTCTGGTCCTCAAATGTTATTATACGTAATGCCTTGTCACCTTTTGCTCAATGGCTGTATGGCCATCACTATTTAGTTTAGGTCTGATATTTCAGGTAGACGTCCAGCATTTTGTGAAATGAAGGTAAATCTATGTTTCATGGCAGGTTTGGTAATGCATAATCAAATGATGAAAGTTTCACATAACAGACAAAACATACGCTTGAAAGAACCCCCCCCAAAAATATCCAAAAGAGAGAAAAGTCAGAAGAACATTCCCACATTAATTTAGAGTTTACACTGTAGTTTTAGTGCTTTCAGTAAGAGCTAAAAATCATTCAAAATGTCAATTCAAAAGTTTTCTGGAAACGTTAATAATAAACATAAAAGCAGAATCAAAGGCTACTGTTCCGTGGGAAGATGAGAAAGGATGGAGTGTTCTTGTGCAAAGGCTGCTAGCTCTTTCAGGAACTCTGTGAAAAGAACTGTGGCATATACCTCTGTTTTGTTTAAGGGAACCACAGTTTTGGGTTGGATATTCGGTTTCGTCTTGATTCTGTCTGCTTCAGAGCTATGCAACCAATCTCCATTCTGTGGACTTTGAGAGTCTAAATAGAAATGGAAAACAAAAACAAGTCATTGTACAATATATAAACATTGTCTTAGAAATTATTACAATGTAGTTTATTTATATTGAACGTGTCAAATAAAGAAGATGCTAAGGGAAAAATAGCTGTGCAACCCTCAAACTGAAAAATCTAATTGATTTGATATTTATTTACACGCTTCGTTTTAACTCAAACTATAAAGAGTTTCTTCCAACAGGTCTATATATTAAATTATATTATGTAGTTTTAGATTGGTAAGATTTTTAAATGAAATTGTAAGAAGTTTCCTATGCTTGCCAAGGTTGCATTTTTGAATCCAAAATATATATTTTTGTCATTCCTGTGATGGAAAAGCTGTGTCATTACTCCAGTGTAACATGATCCTTCAGAAATCATTCTAATATGCTTATTTTGCTCTCTAGAAACATTTATCATCAACAAACAGTTATAAAAAAAAAACTGTTATACTGCTTGTTATTTGGTATAAATGTTCCAATTAAAAAAAAAAAAATCTTACTCAAACTTTGTACTATATTATGTTTTTTCAGTAAACAATTTGCTGACAAACATTAGGAGCAGAGAATCACTTTAGGTCAGGTTTATGAAATACCCATATACTGATATTTTTTATTTTGTGTAAGGGTTTATTAAACCATAAAACAACATGATTGAAAGGATATGAATCCACTCTGACCTCTTAGTGAACTCTCCCTGGCCAATAAGCAGTGCTGGGCAGCTATGAGAAGCTCGGGGAAGTCTTTATTATTCGCTGACCACTGTTCAGTCTGGTTCTTCACTGAGGCCAGTACCTATAAATCAAGAAACGTAGGAAGTCAAAGTGAAATGAATGAATGAACAGATTCCATATCCTGCATGTTTTCAATGCATGCATGCAATATGGACATCTGGTATTAAGATTCATTTCAGGTGATACATTACAAGTTGACAGTGCTATATGCAGGTGTAAACAGGGTGCAAAAAAAAAAAAAAAAAATTGTGATTGGATCCCCAAAACCACTTCATGGAATATCTTCAGTACGTCTGTAATCAACGTGCTATGACTCCAATACAGCTACTTCTTTGAAATAACTGATATTTCTGCCTGAAATATTACATTTGTGTAACAAGTTTAAGGAAAAAGGTCCACTTCTTTACTTTTTTGTGCCTTAACAGTCAGAGGCCTGCCATTTGGGGTAAAAAATGCACACCACTGCTTTTATTTCTGCTTTTCCATAAGCACCACCTACAGTCAGAGACTGAATTTACATTTTCATTCATTTTGTTTAATTTTTTTCCCCCATATTGGTCTGACAGACAGACAAATCGCATACAAAAGTGGACCAAATTCATGACAAACATACAAGTTGGTGTTAATGGGCTTTAAACAAGGTCAAGGCTTTGTGTAAAAGCACACATTGTGTGTATCAATACTAAGAAAACAACCAAAAGACATGCCTCTCAAAGACATGCTGATGAATTCACCATGGCAGAAAAGAACTTTTGAAATAGGTTAAGAAAGCATGGGTTTTCACTACTGCCCCATGTAACGATATGAAACAAGAAGTATAACTCAAGTAATTTACTAATTACAAATTAGACTTTACTGAATAACGGCTCTTAGCCGAGCAACATGATCATCTTGCAGTCTGATACATTTCAAATACATTTTGAGTGCTACATACCCATTTAGCAGAGAATTTCCATTCTTATGCTGACAAAGGGAAAATCTAAATAATAGCCTGAGTATTGAGAACAAAACCTTGCTGTGACGCGGTGTGATGTGCCACTGATGTTATTTTAGCAGGTTTGTGCATCTGTTTAATATTAGAGACAAAGGCTACATTCACACCACAGACCAATGTGGCCCAAATCCATTTTTTATCCCCCAAATCCTTGGCAAAGTTCACATGAGCTCTTAAATGTGCCCCAAATTTAACATTCATCTGAACAGTTGACATTTCTCAACTGACCTGCATACATAAAATGCTCAAAATATCTGCCATGTTAATCAGAGTTTAAGAAATGTAGGCTAAAAAAATAATACTAAATCTGATATTTAACGGAGGCCAGTGTGATATCACAGTTTTGCCATTTGAGGTCTCATTTTCTTCATTTTTAAACAAATTAAGGGAGTTAGTATGATTTAAAACTACAGATGCATCTCAAAAAAAGTTGTTTTTTTGTTTTTTTAAATCAACAAAAACACTTTTGAAATGTTTTACTTTACATGTAATGAATTTAACATATATGAAAGTTTCACTTTTAAAATGTTACAAAAAAAAGTTCACACAGTATTCTAATTTTTTGAGTAGATCAGATACTGCATGCACTTCAGTACCTGGTATAGTGAGCGGACGCTAGGCTGGAACACCATGTTTGTGTTAAGAAGAAAGGAGCGCAGCAGGGGCTGAGGGTAAGCAGCTAACTGGGCCAGGATGCCAGTCAGAAGCAAGTTCACATGAAGAGAATTACTTGGCATATTTTCTAGACGAGACAGGAGTACACTCAGAAACGGCCCTGAGAAAGACAAGAGTCAAAACTTATACATCAGATAAAATGTAAATAAACTAATCTATTTAAAACAAATGAGCCAGAACAACACAAACCCAAATATCATATTAAACATTAACTAACTAAAACATTAGCAAACTAAAAGTAACACTAACCAATTCCAAAACTGCATAATGTGGGGCCAAAACTGAGGTCAAACTTCATGAAATACAGCGTCACATAATTCATTTCAGTGCACAATTTGCCATGCACATGTACAATGATTGTTTATGATTCTTAGATCCCACTTGCTGAGTTAAACAGGTCATATTACTGATAAAAAATTTATGTCAATGAGTGAATGAAGAATAATGTAAAAAATATATATTTTCTGACCTGTAAAAGGTACAGCATGCCCCCTGCTCCCACTGCGGGGTTTTGTCCCAAAAGGAGATGGCAACTTTTCTGCCTCTGGTGTCTCTGGGGAGAAAGAGTTAAAGTCAATCTCCTCTTCCTCCTCATTCACGAGGTCTGTAGGACTCTTGAGTTCACAGTCAGTTTTTGCTGGACTGTGCTGTGCATTCAGAGTCCTTATGAGTTCCTCATACTGCGCCATCAGGTCCTCCCCTTCCAGTGATTTATGTTCTGATTGGAACCCTCTCTTTGTACTGTCCGTTTCATTTAATGGGGAGCTCAAGCCATTTATCATTGGGGATTCTGGATTTGTAGTCTTTTGATCAGTTACTAGTCCATCTAACACCTCCTGCGTTGCTGCTTCTGTAGGTTTGGATGAGGCATGATAACTATTACCAGAGTCATGAGCATCCTTCTGAGCAACCAGGTCATATACCATAACATCATTCTGGAACTCAGATTCTTCAATGTAAGAGCCCTTCACAATCATAATAGCAGTTCTCCGCAGTTCTTGAATGTGTTTTGGGGGCTCGTCCGGGATGGGGCGAGTCTCCTGATCTTCCTCTGGTTGCAGTTGTGTAGGACAAGCATCATAACTATCATCCCACTCCAGCTCCAGCAATCCGGAAGTAGCAGTGTGATCTTTGAGAGGTGGGCCGGAGCGATGAATTTGATTTGGGGTTTTCCTGCTTGTAACTGGTGGCCGAGTCCTACCTGTTTCTTCCAAGGTACTGCGCTGGTATTCTTCTGGAGGAGGGTTCTCACCATCGTAACGGGCTGACCACACACGGCACGCTCGCATACAGTGACTTATGCTGTTTTGTGCATCGTACAAGTAGTTCAGGTAACTGACATCCAGGTAGATCTCTGAGCCAATGACACAGGAGTTACCACAGTCGTCATCCTCTGAGAGGACCTCGTTTGATTCTGGGGGAAAAGTACAAGCAATATTAAATTAGTCACTAATGCACTTCATGTCCTCTTTTTAGTATTGCTCTGGAATTTGTAGCTTGTAAATACTTTAATAACAGGCACAGACATAAGCGGATTACATAGTCTGAAATTAAAAAAATAAGTTGACACCGGCACTAGTGAAGTTGCAGATTTAATCCAGAAGACGGAAGTCCCTGAGACATGAATAACATTTCAGTCTGCAGACTCAAGTACGCTAATCTAAAGTTTGATCTTCGTTAATCTTCAGTGCATTTTTTTTGGATTTTTGTGGGTTATGCACAATGCAAATTAAAATTACATAAAATAGTACACTCTTCCACAGGAAGTAAAGGAACTACATTGTACCCATAGTTCCTATATGAGAGCCATCAGTGCCTTTTGACCACAGGATGGAGTCCAGTTGTCTGAGAGGAGGTGGGATGACCTCTGGAGAACAGCAGGAGGGTGTAAGGGCTAGAAACTTGGCGGCTGATACAGAGTAACAGTCTCTTTCTCTCAGGACTCTACGCTGACTCAACATCATGTGGTTACAGGGGATTAGGTACCTGTCAGAAAAGGACAGACCACACATATTGCCACAAGAAAGGTAGCCGAACACCAACATCAAGACTAGGAGACAATATTTAAAATACATATGATGTACATCCTGTCAGAAATATAACAAATATGTAAATAAACAGAACAGTTTGCACAAATATACTCACTTGAATACCAGCTGAAGCATGACATCCTCACAATACAAGCCAATGAGAGTGCGGAACAGGGCCAGGGATACAATGCCAAGCTGAAACAAAAGCACAGCCTATAAAAAACACAGTACTACAAAACACAACAACTTAATAAAGACATTGCATGTATTAAACAATAAAACTGGCATTAACTGGCTTAAACTGTTTTATGCTAATATTGCATAAGATAAAGCTGACTATTGGGTCTAACAGGATTCTTAAGGCTCAGTGCTGCAGGGTGTTCTGTTTGAATACATATGCAAACTAATATTAGAGTTCAAATATTAGTCTAATTTAATAGAATTAACCTGCAATCTATCTTCATTCTTACAACTACATAATAATCTACAAACCACTTCTTAACACCTCTCGATTAAAACAACTGCTTTTTGAGAATTAATTGGCTGCTTTTTTAATGTAATTGTCTAAAAGTCAGGATGAAATTGCAGTTACCTGAAAGGGAGTGTTGATGCGGCTGACTAGTGTGTCCAAAATGTGTACATTGTCATGGCGATGGAGCAGGATGAAGCTTAGGAAGGTGTGCAGTAATGCAGGTTCAGAAACACTGCGTATGAAGAGGTCCAGGTATGCTGTTGTGGTCATTACCTCTTCAAGTGTCAACTACAAAAAATTAGGTTGCTTAAAATCAAATCTTACTGATATTAGCTTTCTAGGAAGAAATGGCTTATGGCCCACTAACCTTGTGTAATGCTGGTGCTAGAACAGGGACCAAAAAACCATTATGAATGTAGCCAACCAGCTGGTCTCTGATGGACGTATGGGCAACCTATAAACAAAGCAGAGCTAAAATTAAATGAATTCTACTATATAAATGTATTTTTACTTCCTTTCATCTACTGGGCATATAAAGATAAGGATACTACAATAATGTTTATTTATAGCTCAACCTTTGTCTCCTGACATAAGACTTCTAGAAGAATGTTTGTAAACAAGCAGAGAACATTTGTATGTGATTGTGAAATGATACACTGTTTGCCATATACCAGGGGTGTCCAAACCTGTTTCTGGAGAGAATTTAGGTGTAGCCCAAATTAAACACGCCTGAACAAGCCAATTAAAGTCCTCAGGATCACCAGAGAGATCCTGGCAAGTGTACAGGATCTGGAGTCTTTATGAAAGTGGCCCTATAGGAGCTGGACTGGACACCTCTTGCTATAGATAAAACAAATGTGCAGTAGAAATGAAGTAGCACTAGCACACACCTGTATGACAGCATTGCAGAACTCCAGGGAGTTAAGAAACTGCACAAGAGCAGGCAGCTGCTGCCAGTCTTCACGGTGCAGACAGTGCCACTCTTCACTGGGTACATCCAACTTGGTAGGCAAAGATGAGTAAAGCCCACTCAGACCTGTAGCCAAAACCTTCATCAAAAACAAAAATAAATAAACCAAATAAATCAAAATACACTTCTGAACTATTCAGTAAAAACAACCATCATGTAATAGCACAACAATCTTTAGATCCATGCTTCCTGGTTTCATTTACTGGCAGATGAATGTTAGGTCAGAAAGGGCTGAGAGTGCATTCTATTGAAGCTGAGGGTGATGTCATCTTAGTAAGAAGGGTACTCATCCATGGTGTAACAGACTATGCAATTATCTCTAATGACTTTACATAAGCACATACTGTGCTGCTGGATGCCCTGACAGGGCCCACAGAGGCACATTTTTTGAAGGAAAATTTGATGATATTCAGAAACAATCCATGCATTCACTAAAGATTTAACCAGTTTAACTGTCCTGTTGGCTTCACTGACTGTGGATTTCATTGCGATTTCATAAACAGCCAGATAAGATTTCTCAAAAGTGTTATTCATGCTCATTATAACTGGATGCTATAAATGTAATTTCTTCAGGGTTTGCTAGTTAATATAATGATGATGTACAGCAATTGTACGTTCAATTCATGTTTTGTTTGTTTTTAGCTTGTTCTGTCCCATTTAATATAAGTTAGCCCAAGTTAATGAGCTGCCTTACAGATTTAATGATTTAAAAATTAAGCCAATATCAGCGTTTTTAGTTTTTTTTGTGTATGAAGAGAGTTATAAAAATCTATAATAGTTTGTCTAAAAAGTTAAAAACAAAACACTATAAAAACTAAAACCAACAATTTTGTATGTTCACAACATTCATGTTCATTTTGAGATCTACAATAGACTACATTTAACAGTGTTATTAAATGTTTTCATTGCTTAAAAATTAATTAAATTAATTTAATTAACTTAATTTAGTAAGTAACCTAAATGTACAAATACAGCTAATAGGCATGCACAGTTAAATACCCAATATGAACCTATATAACTTTACCACATTAAACACCATGATCCATGAAGACTGTTTAATTAGATGGTAATTTAGGAAATGCACAACAATAAAGTAAGCCCAATGCTGCAGGAACTTTGGTAATTGTAAGCACTTCTGGACAGAATCCAAGTACTGTAGCTTAAAAAAAGAGAAAGCTGTAAATAAGAGAGAAAGATATACCGTACTATAATAGACTCATACCGGACAAAAGTATGTGTTCTCTGCGATGTGTTTGGCCACAACATGGTTCTCAGCAGAAAGAGCCATGATAAGTAGAAGTGCATCTCTGGCCTGCTGTCCGACTGATCCTTCCCTGTGTATGAAGGGGATGAGTAGGGAGAAGATGAGGAAATTAGCAGCTCCTTGGTCCTCACTCGTATGGAAAAAAAGCTCTAGGACTGATGGGTCTTTAGCCAGAACACAGCACAGCTGGTTCAGGAGCAGCACAAGCTCTGTCTCCACAGCAGAGGAGCTTGGACCCGCTGGGGAGCCGGAGCAGGACGACAAGAGCATCATCAAAGGTTTAAGCACTGGTTTATGATGAAGTAATGGCTGCCTGGCTTGTCCGATCAGCATCTCATACATCTTCAGTTGTTCTAACTTCATATCATCTGTGAATTCTCGCCTCAGGCTCCAGATAAACAGTCTCTCCAACACATTCTCCATCACCACAAACTCCAGGATAGGCCCCATGGCTCCATTTTGACCACACTCCTCCTCCATGAGGAGGAAGAGCATGTGCTCTACATAGTTCTGCACAGCGCTGGCCTCATCGCCAGGGATTGAACCGAAACGGATGCTGCCGAGTCCTCCACCCCCACCAAGACCATGACCTCCTACCAGACCACCAGCATTACTGCGCAATGGGTCATGCTTCTCCAGAATCTTCACCACCTGAGAAAATGTCAAGAGATCAGAAGTCATTCACACTGTTGACAACAGCCAAAGGGATTTTATCACACTATAGCAAAAAGTTCTCTCTTTACAGTATGAAGTCACTAAAAGTGACATTATGAATTACTTTTACACATCATCTGAAAAAGTAAAGCTTTCGAATTGATGTATGGCTTGTAAGAATAGGACAATATTTAGCCAAGATACAACTATTTGAAAATCTGGAATCAGAGGATGCAAAAAAAAAAAAAATCTAAATATTGAGAAAATCACCTTTAAAGTTGCCCAAATAAAGTTCTTTGCCATGCATATTACTAATTATTGTATTACTACAATACTATATTTTTTGAAAAAATGGTGAAATGTACAAAATATCTTCATGTAACATGATCTTTACTTAATATCCTAATGATTTTTGCCATAAAAGGAAAATGGATCATTTTAACCCGTACAATGTATTGTTGGCTATTGCTACAAATATACCTGTGCTCCGTAATGACTGTGTGCTCCAGGGTCACATATAATCTATTTCATGCAAATTAGTAGCTGAAACAACTTCAACAATGAGCCCTCTGTCCTCATGCTCTATTCCTATCATGACAAAACTCCTAGTCAGAGGTGTATCAAACTGAGATTGGGTTATTAACAGCGCAAAGCAATAACCTGAAGGCTCCAGGAAGAGAAAGTGCAAACAAGGCCAAATAGCATATTGCTCTTAACAAAGTGTACCATTCATCAATGCAAATTATCCAGGAAGGGCTGAAAGAGTGAAAGTGTTAACGGCATCTCAGATCATTAGAATATTTTAGCACTTAGTTGGATTAGTTAACAACAATAATACTAGTTTGCTTTCAGAAAACTACCCTAATTTCTGTCTTTAGAGTTTATCTAATGGCCTGAACTCATCTTCTGTACAGAAACAATGCCTCTATGTTCTGGAGCAGTCTGCTGAATCAACAGAAGAGGTCCAGAGGCTTATTCACAGTGTAACGCCAATAGGATATAGTCTGTTCTAGGGCCAGTTCCACAATGTACACAATGTGTATATCCACAATAAATAAAGTAACAAGCAGGTTGTAAAGCAGGTAGTAAAATATCTCGTACCTGTGCCCAGTGGTTTTTGAACACGATCATGCATGTTTCAGGGTCCACTCCTTTCGGGACCAATGACTGGCCACCTCGTGTCCCATTGGCAACCATTGATGTCATCGTTGTGCTCTCACAGCAGGACTAAACCATCATGAGAGGTGAAGTGGATGCCGAATTCAACCAAACATGGATAACTGCCCGGTAGCATTAGACGCTGACAACCTGCATATAAACACAAAAAAACTTATATAGTACAACAATATATAAATAAAAATCCTGTGAGAAGAAATACTGGCAAAGCACAAACCAAGCACTAACAATAACATCAGAGAACAGTTAAGCTGCGGTCTGTTTTAAATGTGCATCACTATTTCAGTGGCTGTCTTGGCAACAGCACTGAGTCATCTTTTTAAAAAATCAAAAAAAATCAAAGCCTTTCAAGCGGGATTTGCTGTGATAATGTCTGCCTAGACATAACGCGAAAGAATGAACTCAGCTGCCATCACTTAAAGATGCTAATTAACAGCATGTGGATGTGAGCTTTGTGTGTTATGCAATTGCACACAGTACATGTTGCATCTTATGCAATGCTTCCTAAAATAAGAGAAATGTAGCAGTACTACATAGCTTGCTCTCTACTGTATATGCAGAGCTATTTTTATCAAATCAATAGAGACCCACAGCCACAGCATTTAGATAGCAGCTATTGGCTTAAACAAAATGTGTGTGCAAGCACCAGTGATTATAGATGGACACAAAGATACTCGGTCTCCTCTCAGAAATGTGTGTGGGGAGTATAAGCTATAGTCTCTGTGCAGTTTGCATGTGTGTTTAGTCTAAAGGATGAGCAAAGGCAACAACAACAGCATTCTCCACAATCCATGTTGTCTGAAGGCTTACTTTATCTGCACATTTAAAAAAAAAAAAAAAAAAAAAAAGTCACACTTCACATAATGCATTGTAAAAAACAAAAAAAAAAAAGTAACAAAAATTATGCAACCTAACCAAAAAAAAACTGTGCACACTAGGCATTCTCTCAAATGTCATGAGATGTATGTTGAGATGCCATTTATACAGTATTTAAAAGGTTCCTTGTGTAGGGCTTTTTCTTATTCTCTGAAAGATGAACATTTGATTCATAAATCAATAAAATATGAACTAAATAATAACGCTATTTTAAAATTTTATAAATTTTAATTATAATAATGGTCAAAAGGTTTTAAGAGGCATTTCTCTAACTCATAAATCTATGAGTCAATATAAATCAATCAATATAAATCTCTACAGCCAATGAGTGCATCACAAAACACACACGCTGCGTCCGAAATCGCTTACTTCCCTACTATATAGTACGCAAAAAACAGTATGCGAGGCGAGTAGTATGTCCGAAT
>JAUMHE010000042.1:2041281-2052367 GCA_032359235.1 Enteromius mattozi | reverse complement strand
ACATATTTTATATATATATATATATATATATATATATATATATATATATATAATCTCTCCAAATGCTAAATGATGTAAAATCTTCCAGCTTCTGCAAGAGCTCACTCACAACCGGACTGCTCCAGGGAAAGAAGGTAAGCTTATTGAAACTATTTTGGACTGTTTGTCCATTTTTAATTTATAGAGACCGTGAATTGTTTATAGGAAGTGATGGGAGGGATCACAATATGCCAAAAACTGAATTCAAACTCACATCTCTTGTGTAGACAACATGGCTTGCTGTTTAGAAGAACATGTTTCAACTGCTAGACTACACTTTTATCTGTCTCAAACACTTAATCAGTCTCATATGCTCATTCGTGTTTATGTTGGATAGAGTTGCTATCCTTGAGAGTATAACCCAGTATGATCCGTTCAAACGCATCATTACACAGAAAAAGTAGTAAAAAGACTTATTTTATCCCTAATGATGATTCCCTGGCAATATTCATTTAAAAATACCTTAACTGTGGCAATAGCCTTAGTTAGTACAATGACATGTAGTTTAATTCCTGACTCAGGGTCTTGGTAGAAAATGCCAAAGTGAACCTCCTAATGTTTTAAACTGGTTGTATAGCTGTGCTTTGAAATGTGTGTGTGTGTGAAATGCATTCATATGTATTATTAAGGAAACTGTTGTTTTCAGGCGTCCAGAGATAACCATCCTATCAGCAGAGCCGTTAACAGCCACTTCTTGGCATCCAGGAGCGTCCGGGCCATTTTCATCCACAACTTTCACAACACAACCGATCTGGGGTGAGAGTGTTGTGACCTCTGCTCAGGTACAGTGACTTATAGTACTATATTCAGTCCAACAGCTGCCATTAGCAAACAGTTGTGCCAGACAGGTGTCTGGATTCTCTTTGTTTTCCTAGCATGTCTTTACTTTTACTTTTTAAAGCATGGCTACTTTCCTTGTATTTGAGAGACTAACCCATGAATTACTAACTTATAAACAACTGTGATTTAAAGTATTGGTCTAATAATAGTGTAGTTTTAAAACCTTCACTTACACACAGTGCAGACATCAGTGTTGTTGCTGGTAATTAAAACTATTCAAAATTTTCATTATTTGACAACTTTATTTGAAATAAAATATTGGATGGAAATACTAAAACTTAAACTTATGTGGAAATTAGAAATGTTGCTTTGGCAACTAACTGAAATAAATGTTGAAGTACTAATATATATTAGACAAAAAAAATGTAAAAAATAACTTATTAAAAATTAATAAAAAAAATATATAAATAACACTACAATAAAAGGGCAGATATCTGGAAAATATAGCATTTTTAAATTGTTGTATAAAGAAGATTGAGTCAGGATTTAAAGGTTGTTATATTACAGGCTTTTTAAAGATGTATCTATATTGCTGCCTATTAGCAGAACACAAAACACATTAAAAACAACAAATAATTGATTATGGAAACGTATAGAGACATGTTTTCATCCAAAGATGTGAATTTAACACAAAACTGGAATATTGCATAAAACATTTGCGAATAAACTCGTTTCCATGCAACAAGTCAAAGAGAACAAAATTGCCACTTCCTGATAAACTGGCACTAAATATCTCTAAGAAAGCTAGGAAAAGCCACTGAATATAATAATTTTTATATAAAATAAATTACATGCGTCTCAGAGAGAGCAGATGTAATACAATAAATGCAGCCATTGCTATCAGAAGTGGATGTTGATGTTTGGGAATGCAGTCATGTAAGACAGTAATTATACAGAAATACTTTGATGACAGACTTTCCTCAGGCATTTCAGAACAATCAAAACAACTGTGCGCATTTTTTTTTTTTATGTGCATTTTTAGAATTTATGTGTATTTTTGCATTTCCGTCCAGTGTTTTTTATTCCAAAATGCGCATAAAAATAGGTGTATGCTAACATAGCTGCTGTATGCTCTTGTGAATTTCACAACATTTTAATGTACAGTACGATAATATCCAATATTGGCCAATACTGATAAAAATACTGATATGGTGCCTACATTTTGTGCATCCCATACTCATTTCTCTAGGACAGTCTCCTGCACACTTGTGTCGTGTTTGCTTGGTTTGATGCTTGCGTTCGAGTGATTCCCTTCTCTCGTGCTTCAGCTCCCACCATCCTATGAGCAGGTGATCAAGGAGAAGACTAAGGAGCAGGTAACCACACCTTTACCATCCCCACGACGCTCCCACACAACTATTGCCACACAGACTGACTCACTCGAGGAGAATGTGACGCATCCAGATTCCTGCACGTCCCTGCAGCTGAACCAAAATCCCAGTGGAGGTTAGTCCATACTGCCAAGATTGTGAATGCACAATTCAGTGTGAGCCGTAAACTGTAATACTTACTGTGTGTCTTTTACAGTTTCAGCGAAGCAGCCAAAAAAACCACCTCGGCCATCATTGCCCTGCAAACCAGATCAAAAAAACAGATCCTCTATATCCACTTCCAACTCCCAACCCAATGTCGATCTAGTCTCAATCACACGTCCAGTGCCTCAGCCACGTTCCAAAACAAAAACCTTGAACCCATCCAACCAGGCCAATGTGCAACCTCTGATACCACTGCAAGACAGCTGGGAAGGTTGTCCTGTAACACCTGTGGAGACTTCTGATGCCCATTCAAGCAAGTATCTGCAGGAACTCTTAGATGTCTTCAGCTCTGAACCTCGAAGTGATCTGAGCGACAGTGTCAGCATCCAGGAAGAGCAGACGAAGCAAACTAAAGAGAACCAAAGTGAAAACATGACCTCCCTTCACAGCGACCGCAACATCCGTTCAAGAATACAGGCCTTTGAAAGTCAGTCTAGCACAGACAATGATGAAACTTCTGTACCTTTCCCCCATCCTCGTAAAGTTTTTGCCAAACCACCTGTGCTGGCACCAAAACCCTCCATTGCCCCACGGCCCTCTGTAAAAAAGCCCAAAGAAGAGCAGGTTTCAGATTTTGAAAGTCACTTATACGAAGATGTCGACACACCACCTATGCCAGCTCCAAGACCTCAACTTTTCAAAAAAACATCTTTAGACTTTAGAAATGACTTTGACTCTCAGCCTTCCTTCAGGACAGCCCTCATTCCTCCATCACGACCTTCATTGATCAGAGGAAAGAATGTAAGTTCCCAGGATGAGGAAGAAGCGGCATTGAAAGGACCTCCCACCCCACTAAAGCCCAACAAAGACCTGCTAAACTTCAATAACCACAACTCCAGTGCACTTCTGTCTAACATTACATCCACAGCGAACATGCTTGGCAATGACTATATGGATGCTCCCTCTAGTAAGTGCAAATTTTGTTCCCCATAACACAATACAATTCAAAAACGGGTAATACATGTGTATTTTTTTTTTATGTATTCCTCTCACAGGCCATTCTCCCAATAAACCTGCCCGTCAAGGGGGATTCACCTACATGGGGCTAAACACACAAGGGGTGACCAAGAGACCCACAGTCATCAGGGTCCCCAGTAAAACCGACAAAAGTGAGTGTTGTGTAACCAACAGCCACTGTAATCATTTGTAGGGAGCTATTTAATGCACATTAATTGGTTATTTTTACAGTGTTTAAAGTGTCAAACTGGATAAACTATGCCACTGACAAGTAGTATTCTGGTTTTAAGTAGCCTTACTCTAACATACAGTAACACAAATAGTTCAGAGTGACCATGACTGTCAGGTATCAAACACCATAAAAGTAGTTCACAAACTTTGGTAGATGTAGCCTAGTTCATATATTTGGAGTGTTCTAAATCCATTGATAGCATTTAAACCTAAATTTAGCCTGTCAGATTTTTGTTAAACCGCTCAATTCATATGGATTTATTTTCATGATGTTTTAAGGACTTTGATGGATCTTTTAAGTTATGTGGACTTTCAACGGAGAGACAGAAACTTCACAGATTTCATTAGAAATAGCCTAATGATGGCAAAAGCTGATTCTTAATAACCCGTTACTCCAGTCTTCAACGTCACATGATCCTTCAGAAATCATTCTGCTGATTTGGTGCTTATTTCTTATTATCAGTATTAAAAACTTTTACTATATTTTGTGTAAACATACAATTGTTGACACTTTTGCTCAGTTGAATGCATCCTTGTTAAATAAGTTTTTTTTTTTTTTTTCCAGAAGTCTTACTGACCCCAAACTTTAAACAGTAGTGTATGTGCTTTAGTGTAAATGGCAGAGAAGTAATAAATCAAAATAATACTAATATATTAGTATTCTACATCAAATATGATGCTTTATTGCATTTCTAATGGATGGATAACTGCTTTTCAGGCCTGGAAGAGACGGCAGATTTTCCTCCACCTTTACCTGTGCAGAAACCTGTGGGCGGCCCACCTACACCTGCTAAACCTTTTCGCAAAGTAAGACCTTATACAGCTGCCTCAGCTGGTCTATCCCAACAAGCGACATCTGTGCAAAAAGCACCAAAGCAGTAGGCGATTAAGATAAAATGCTGTCTTAAAATGTCAGCAGAGGTCACAAGATCAGTTACCAGACTCTTCAATCTGCAGATTTGTGACATTTAAAATAAAAACATGCTTTTTAAAAAAATTTCCAAGTCAAAGAGAGCGCAATGCAACAATAGGAACTGCTTGGTTTTCCTTTTCATCTCTTTCCTCAGGCCTGAAACATACTCTGCAAGCAAATGAATGCAGGTGCTTGACTCTGCATGCTCGATTATGAGCATGTGTTAGCCGACTACTTTTATGGCTACTTCAAGTCAGATTTTGTCATGACAAAGCAGCGGTTTGAAGAGAATCTTGCTGAGCAAGTTAGATTTTATAAGTAATGTTTACAGCTAGCAATCTGAATGATAACAACATCCAGTTTAGTATTGAGGTTGTTGCTCCCAGAATAACACACACTTGCAATACCATATTTGCGTCAGCATTTGTGTAATTGTGTACAAATGTTTATGGCATTTAGCTGCCAGAAAAATAATTCCAAATGCGAAATGTGTTCCAAATATATCTTTATCTGAAACATGAACGATATTGTTTTAGTCTCGGATTTATTCTGTACATACCTTATTATTGCATAAATTATGTTTTTAAACAAATCTTCTCTTAAACATTGAATATTAACTCTTTATTGTTTCCCCCCAGGACTCCTTCAGTCTCTCATCTGATTTGTCTCTTCCACCACGGTAAATGAATCCTGTATTTATTCAGAGCTGTCCTAGTTTCACTCATTCAACCTTCTAAGCATGCCTTTATGCATTTCTCTTTGCAAGACTGGTTGATTTTGGCAGTATCAGCTTAGGAACTGTGATGATTTCAATGCGACAACATGTGGTCACTTATTATATTGTGTCCTTAAATTCTGTGTTAATATTTCAGGCCCAGTGGAGGAAAGGTTCTGCCTCCACGACCACCACCAGCTAAAACAGGCCCAGGAAGACCTCCTCCTCCACGGAATGATGGCTCCCAACGTCGACCCTCAGATCCAGGAGTTTCACAAATAGTGCCATCAAAACAACAGCAACCTCAATGGCAGCAACAAACCCGTAGAGCTTCAAAAAAAGGACCTGCTCTACCGCCAAGACCCAATCCTGGACATCGTCTTTACAACAAATACACTGTGAGATGTTATTTTGCTTTTGTTATTTTATTGATTTAATGGTATTACAGAGAAACTGAACAACTACATGCAATTCTTTTGGTTTACACAGCTCGAGATACCCCACGGTATTGCTGATTATGACTACAATGGCAGTAACACTGGGGAGCTCTCTTTTCAGGTGACCTTAAAGTCATTACATTACATTACATTCACATTAGCCCCATAGTGCAATCTTCTCAAGTTACAGATGGTTTGTGTGATGTTCTGCCGGAGAGTTTCAGTTGTGGGAAATGTAAGCACTTCCATCCTTGATCTCCTTTAGAAAAATGAAGTCCTCGTCTTGCTTGAGGAATTAGACAGCAAAACTTTTGAATGCCAAGTGGGAAACGCTAAGGGCACAGTGCAGAAAACACACATGAAGATTATTACACCCTTAACAAATATACCCAGCAATCCAATACCTCAGGTAATTAATATTGATATTGTTTAATAGTAGATCTAGTAGAATTATTCTGTCTTGTAATGTGAACATGCTATAATGGCTCTATGTGTTTCTACAGAAAAACAGTTCCTTTGGTGGTATGGTGGAAAATACTGGATCGTTACAAATGCAGGCCCTGTATGACTTCACTCCAGGTGAATATAGATACAGTTGTGTTCTGTGTAAGAAAACAAAGATCCATTTTCCAAAACAAGCATAATTTAATAAGGCCATGATTGGTGGTGGTGTTTTTTTTTTTTTTTTGTTGCAAAGAATAATTACCATGTGTCTGTGAAGTCCTTCTCCCAGGTTGTTCAGACTAGTAATTAAATATGCATTTCTCCTTTACATTCACACTCAGAGGCAGTTGTGAAGCTGCTCCTATATTAATCATATGTTGTCCTGTGTTTGTGTCTCAGAGGGGCCTGGAGAGCTGATGTTGAAGGCTGGTGATGTGGTGTCTAATGTAGAACAGCTGGACAGTGAGTGGTATATGGGTACATGCAGAAACATCACTGGATTCTTCCCCGTTAACTATGTGAAGACACTGGTAAATATTGTATATGGAATTTTTGACAAATACAATAGACCGTATCCCACAACTTTTTACTTTTTAACTATATCTAACAAACTATCATGCAGTAATTCTTTGTAGTTAAAAAGTAATCATTTATAAAAAATAATGAATATTTGAATAATATATTGTGTCCCTCATTGGCTGATTGATGTATATTTAATGTTTAACATTTTACAATTATTTATACATGTCTCAAATTTAGTTTACAGGTTTGCAAAAATCTCAGCTCATATTATTTACATACTTGAGAAACATTTTCTGAAAGTTAAGCATGAATGTTTAGAGATGACAAAACTAATTAATCTCTACCATTACCAATAATCTTTTTAAGCCTGGTACATCTGCACCACCATCCAGAAATGAATGGAAAACCAAACCATCTCCTGATCCTGTCAGGTAAGTCGTCCTCACAGGATTTGTCTGTAAAAGCGTAATAAAATCATGAAATTTACTGCATATATTGCAATGCTAGATTGACAAATAAAAGTACAACTGTAGAAACCAGATTACATAACAATGACTAGACTAATATTGTATATCCCT
Source organism: Enteromius mattozi (assembly GCA_032359235.1). NCBI lineage: Eukaryota > Metazoa > Chordata > Actinopteri > Cypriniformes > Cyprinidae > Enteromius > Enteromius mattozi. The sequence goes on along the minus strand of JAUMHE010000042.1, from coordinate 2,045,156 downwards.
GCATTTTCTTCAGAGGCCCAAGGTGTGTTGGGAGGTTTGACTTTGAGGGAGAGCAGGGTGATGAGCTCTCATTCTGTGAAGGTGATGTGATTCGGCTGAAAGAATATGTGGGAGAGGAGTGGGCTCGTGGGGAAGTCAATGGTCAATCTGGCATTTTCCCTCTCAACTTTGTGGAAGTGCTCGAGGATCTTCCTCCAGTCCCAATGCAGAAATCTGTTCCGAATAAGATTGCACTGCCTGGTAAGAGGCCAAAACAATATATTCATGAATTATACACATTTGATTCATTCACAAATGCAATTCATCTTAAGCATGATGTAAACAAGTAAAGTGACTTTTGAAAACCTTTATTAGTGTCAATATATGTTGATTGTGGTGGGAATTGTCAAAACTACACCAATACATAAATGTTGGACAGTAGTTTTTCATGTAATAAATATTGAAATGGGTCAGGGTTTCTCAAATCTTACCCTGGAGGTCCAATGCACTGCAGAGTTTAGCTCTAACCCTAATCAAACACACCTGAGCATGCTAATCAGTGTCTTAAAGATCATTAGAAAATCACAGTTAGGTGAGTTTTTTCAGGGTTAGAGCTAAACTCTGCAGTGCATTGGACCTCCAGGGTAAGATTTGAGAAGCCCTGAAATAGGTTGTTTAAACCACCCATCATGACAGATTATATATGGTTTATGGTGAACTTTCACATTTTAAAACTAAAGGACTGTGACATAGGTAAAATACCAAAATAGCAAAAATAAACGGAAGTCTGGTAAAAAGGTTTCTAGATAGCGTTAATGTTAAGGTTGAAATTTGTTTTAAGAAACAAAACATAGTACCAGTTGAAGAAACACCCAGTAATCGAATAAAAGTGATGTGCATTCAACATGGAAAATGAAGCACTAGTAGTGCATTATCAGCGTCTCTGTGACTCAACAACTGGGCCGCTTTCCCTATGGTGGGAATGTGAAGAATTTGCCCTTCTGTTTGTTTCATTAAGGACTGTATGAAACTGTGACCTCCATCTCATTTGTTACAAGACAAGTGCATAGGGAGGTTCTCCTCATGAGGACAGCTGCTCTTTTCAATAATTCTATGGAGCAATGACTGTATAGTAATAATTCATTCATAAATTGCATTTGTGTGCTGGCTCTTAAAAAAAAATCAGTCAAGCTGACAAGAACTAATAACTAAAATGGTCTAAAATCTAGTTTTGTAAGGGCTTAACTTTGGGTAAATGTAAAAGTGGAGTATTTGCAGATTTTAATTTGCATGTGTTTGCTTACATAATAGATAATGTTTTGGACTACAGATATAACACATTTTGTGTTTTGTTTCTCAGGAATGACTGGTTCACGGAACACACGAATGTCTTACAAAGCCATCGAGGTATCTTCTTCCAACTTGTCACATTATATCTTGTCACAACTTATATCTCACATTATATCTGCAATGCCATGCAATTTTTTCTTTTTCATTAATCCATTACACTTTGATGTACATCGCAGTATGGAAAAATAGATTTGTCTATACTTACATCTAATCACAAATTTAAAGAGGCGGTTCAGCTGATAATTAAAATGGTCATACTCATGGCATTTTAAACGTTACTTACTTTATTCTGTGAAACACAAAAGGGGAAAGCTTAAAAATATTGATTCTGAAAAAAAATGACTGGTATTTGGGTGCACTACCCCTTTAAACAAACACTTATACTTTTAATATTTACTTTACAATTCAAATGATATGAAGTGTTAGATCCGTAAGATCTCTGATGTTTTAAGTCAATTTTTTAATAGTGCTTCATATTGTAAACTATCACACAGCTGACATTTGCTATATAGTGTGTATTGATCTATGTGAGTGTACTGTATGCAGGCAAGTGAAGCAAGATGTGTTATATATTCATTCTTTTTCATTTGTGTCTACAGGTTGAATCTAATGGTGAAGAGTGGGCTGTGGCACTGTATGACTTCACAGCAGAGACCGACGAGGATCTGCCCTTTCAGCAGGGAGACAGGATCCTGGTCACTGGCCATATAGATGATGAATGGTGGAGTGGACAGGTTAATGGGAGAGAAGGCTTTTTCCCCAAAGCCTTTGTAGAGACTGTTACAGGTGAGTAACTGCAGGCCTCTAGTGGACAGAAGCTGGAAATACACTTACTTAAGTTTACATTCACCATGCAGTTTATTGTATTGTAATACGTTTATTGTAATACATTGTATTTTTCTCTGTGCAGGTGGAAGAAAGTGGTAAAGGAATAAATAAGCATAGACAACATCAGAAGCAGTGTTTTTCTTATTTATCAGCTTTGTTTTTTGTTTTCAGTTTTTATTTTTTTTTGTGTGTTTGTCTAATATATTTATAAATGTGAAGTTATTGTTGATTATACAAATCTATTGTATCCTAAAAATATATATTCATGAACTGCTGTGGACTTGTTCTTTGTCTTACATGTAGCCTACACTCTAAAACAAATCTGTAAAAATAGGACAGATTTTTTTCAAGTTGTTTTTTGAATTTGAATGTATTTTGAATTATGCACTTCATTGCATTGTGTTTTAGGGTTAATGGAAATGTTCATAAAATTAATGGATAAAGTCCCGGTAATAAGCTGCCAGTACTCTTTCTGTTATTTAATAGATTTATTTCCATTTGAGCTTACTTTTCTGTATACAGTATTAATGGTTTTATATACAGAGAGCAAAATAGTATGTATCACTTTACATTTGGAAGCACAGACAATGTCTGTTGCCATGTATGTTCACACTGACTTACTGCTTGGCTGGTTCTCAGCTGGGGGATTTGGCAACCTACCGAGGGAGTGCAAGATGAATGAAATGTTTAATAAGTTATAAATCTTAATCTAAAATGCTAAAACACATAAAACCAAGATATAAACCAAAATTACAATTCCTTTCCCTCCTCACCATTTCATTTAAGAACACAGGGGAACAAAAATAGGTTAAGTTTATGTACTGCACAGGGGCCTATCCCTGCAAAATTCTTCAATAAATTGACATTTTATTTAACTTTTTGTAAAGCTATTTAAATAAGTACAGGTGTGTTTTATTATTTACTATTGTTTTATATTTACTTATTTTAAAATCTCCTTTTTGAGTTCAAAATAGGTGTGAAAACGGGTTTTTGAAAACTGTTGCAACTCGTAAGTACAAACCAACACTGAACTTTAACAACAACGTTATAATAGTGATATAATGTCTAAATCCATAGCAAAATATGTGAAAATAACTATATTAGGGAGTGGAAATATGGTGGAAATGCCACATGAGCCAGTGATTCTGTATAATGGTCTAGATCAAAATGGCAACATTGCGACCATCCTGTATTTTTCCAGCAACTGCTGCTATGATGATGTGGCGATTCTTGTGGTAGACAAGGCAGGACACACAAACAAGTGTCCTCCTGCTCTAGAAAGTGTTATGGCGACATTTAAGCCAGTGACTGTCAAACCCACATCCAGTAGCTCCATCATAACCATCTCTCTTCGGTTCAGGTTAATACTGACGGCACTTAAATCTATGCTTCTCTAAGATGGACGTGCACTTTACGTAGCCTACACTTACTTCATCATATTTACACCTGTAGTTTAAAATGTACAGTAATGTCAACACAATACATTTTCAAAAAATATTTAAAGCACTTGACGTCACTATTAAAGGGATAGTTCACCCAAAAATGAAAATTTGATGTTTATCTGCTTACCTACAGGGTAATGTAGGTGACTCTGTGATGAAGGTGTTTCTTCAGTAGAACACAAACAAAATTTTAAAAAAAGTTTAAGCAGATGCAGTCTATATAACTCCTTTACTGATAACTGAAAATACAGTAGTTTAGGGTTACATCATGTTGTA
>JAUMHE010000042.1:2026969-2041181 GCA_032359235.1 Enteromius mattozi | reverse complement strand
AAACTCAGAGTTTCTCTTATCTCAGGGTTACCAAACTCTGAGTTTTCACTTAACCTCCTTTCTGAAACAGGCCCCAGTTCTGTCAAGAGAAGTGGGCCAAAATTCCAGCAAAATATTGTAGAAAGCTTGTGGAAGGATACCCAAAACGTTTGACCCAAATGAAAGAGTTTCGGGGCAAATCTACCAAATACTAAGAAAGTGTATGTAACTTTTTGACTGATGAAAGTAATAAAATAAAATTCCATAAAACTCTCCCTCGCTCGATTCTAACATTAAACAAACGCAAAAAATTTGTAATATTTATTGATCTAAAACAGAAAAAAGTTTTCTCTGATTTAATGTTTGACAGTAAAGAAAAAAAAAGTTTTTTTTCTGAAGTGTAAATGTGAATATTTGGTTTCAACTGTATGTGCCAGACCGCATTGTTGTGAATGAGCTCAGGACAATCTAACATTGTGGTGTATCAGAGGTAAAAAAAAACAAATACTATTTAGTTTTGTTTTTGAACTACATTTTCTTTGAGATAGAACAAAATAGACAACATTGTTTCTAAAATTTAAGTCACATAACTTTATGAATTAAAAAAAATGTTTAAAACTATTGTATAAATTCATATAGTTCAGGTTTCATCAAATCTTACCCTGGAGGTCCAATGCACTGCATAGTTTGGATCTAACCCTAATCAAACTCACCTGAGCATGTTAATCAGTGTATAAGGATCATTAGACACTCACAGGTAGGTGAGTTTATCAGGGTTGGAGCTAAACTCTGCAGCGCATTGGACCTCCAGGGTAAGATTTGATGAAGCCTGATATAGTTCATTGCGATCTCACAAACTTCCATTTTAAAGCTCTCTACACGGCACACTTAATCTATTATTTACACTGTCCCCTCTACACTTTGTTTGCTACAATGAATGACAAAAGCTGCAGTCTGCTCTCATGATCTGTGTCGACAGAGAAGCAGTTCCATTTGCTGCAGTCAAAGACGACATTTCGTTGTGAACCATAAACAGTTCTACGTTTATGTGCAGAACTGGGATTGCCTTTGTTATTTTAACGGATGAAACTTAGAAATAACTTTAAATTTCCAAATTAACCTAACCAGATGGAAATTAAGATACACTTAAATTCAAAAGAGAATCGTTTACGGGGAAAACCTAGTTTTGTATCAAAAACACCACAAAAAAATACTCAATATAGTTATTCTTGGAAATTGTCCTTGTGTAATAAAATGTTAATTTCCAGAAGTGCTAATAGACACTGTAAACTATATTTTTCTGACTGTGAGATGTAAAAAGTATAACATGATGTTCAGCAAGTTTGATGTGATGCACACTTAAAAACAAACAACAGTACACAAAGACTCAAATTTACATGTTTATTGACACCAGCTGTTTGTGTTGGGAGTTTTAGACAGACTCCTGGATGGGGGGCTCATATCCATCAGCTCTCTCCACCTTGGCCCCAGTGTCACCCTCTGCAGGTTTAGCAGCAGCACTGCTGGTACCACCCTCTCCATGCAACTCCATCAGCTTACCAACTGTACAATTAAAATTCAGAAGTACATTAGCTCTCCAATAAGTAAAAAAAATAAAATAGTTATTTCTGTACACATTTAATTTGCCAAGTTTAACAGAGGATGCATCACTTGATTATGGGTTGCATTCAATGTCAATGCATGGCCATGAAAGTGCTATAACCTTTGTCAATCATGAACATAAGTAAGTCAAAACAAGCCATGCATGTTCATCAGGCATTTCAACTTACGCTCAAATTTGGGCTTTTTCAGCATCTTAACCTTCCTGACATAGACATCATGTAGAGGGTAGATGGACTGGCAGGCCTTTTCAATGTCCTTGCCTACACTGTCAGGAATCCTACAGAACAAAAGAGAAGACCATTTATTACTCACAACTGCAAAATGGTTAAAGATCAAGAAAACCAACCAAGTTTTCAGGTTAAAACCCAGGTAAAGAACCTTGTTAAATTGACAATTAAAAATACTAAGAGGAATAATTTGACTGCTAAATATTTACAACAGCCAACAACACCCAGTATTGCAACCCCTCAAAGTCTTAGCCCAATTCCAGGGCCACCTTCTTGCAAAAGTTTAATTCAAACACACCAACCAATTATTGGCCAGTAATTCTAAACCATGCAGGAAGGTGGACATCCAGGAGAAAAGCCTGACTCCTCTGATTTAACACAATGGTACTTACAGTTTGTTGACCACCTCCTTGAGGTCATTGGTCTGGACCTCACGGGTCATGATTTCCATCATCTTCTTGCGGATCTGACGGACCTGCTGGTGCTGAGCGTAGGAGGTCTTTCTGATCTGGTTGGTGCGCTTCTTGGTGAAGCCCACACAGAACAGGCGGAGAAGATAGCCATCAGTGGTCTTCACATCAACGTGGGCCTCAATCATTGTCTAATAGAAAATAACAGAGTCCATTAGCATATTAGAACAGCCTGCACAAACAGCAAGTCAAAAATAGCTACACTTCCTAGAACTTTTTCCAATTAGACAAATATAAAGAGCAAGAGACAACTCGGGTTTCAAAACCTTGATTTGAAGATTAACCAAAGTCTTATGAATAAATGACAAGAATCATTTCTGAGTAAACTCATTAAATCTGAAAAATGTTAAGATTTAAAGTGAAGAAACTTGCAGCAGTATCTTAAGACACACTCCAAACAAAAATATCAAAGCAACACTGCTGTTAAATTTTACAGCACAAAAAAGAGGAAGGGTGGTCACACCAAACTTCAGGTGCACCAAGTCTTCAGACACTACAATGATCATGATCATGTTGTTGAGCCTTATTTTTTTTTTTTTAAAAAAACCAAAATGCAATGCTGCAAACCTGCAGCTTTAATATTTGGGTATTTTAATTCAACTAAGACATCACACCATGATGCAAACATCTTCCATTGGTAACATATCTTCACCAAACTTGGAACTCTGCATTTCCAGTCTTTAGCATCTGCATGCATATGAACAAATGTGAACAGAACAAGAAGAGTAGTGCAAGTGCCACAACGATACAATTTTGTACTTAACAGTGAGGCTTTTCTTTAATGCCGTGCACCTTCTACAACCTAAACTAAAGCATACACTGAGTAAATATCGTGTTTAAACTTATTTACCTGCCACTTCTTGACCATGGAGCACATCTTGTCGCGGGTGAGGTCCATGCCGTGGAAGTTGGTGAGGCAGTTCTTGCCCTGCACGTCTTCTGTGACCAGCTTGAACTTGCGGAAGGCCACTTCGTCGTTCTGCAGATCAGCCAGACTGACCTCAAACACACGTCCCTTCAGACCATCAGAGGCAATTCCTAGATTACAAACAGTGTCAAACTTACTGCAGCTCATAGTGCCATGATGCACATGGACTTTAAGGGAATGTCAGGTGATCTCACAACAGTTTTTCATCTGGGACCGAAACTACGGTCATCATGTATTCCCACTGCAATACGCCACGGATTCGCGTCAAACAACTGGGACACATGGCTTTTATTGTACAGCAAGATCTGCCCTTTCCCTGAAGGGTTAAAAATTCATGATAAATCTGTGTGGAAACACAGACACCGTAGACATGAACAGCACTTACTGGTTCCCTGAGTCCTGGTGACCAAGGTCTTGCCCAGGTTGCGGATGTTGAACATGGCTGGTGCCTTGACATCATACCAATCCTTCTTGGAGAATGGATCCACACTGCAAGAGAAAACACTCATGTTAATTCGTTTCAGAGAAAGGCATAAGTTCACAGGCAAATCTCACAATGAAGCCACATTTTCACAATGCAAATACGGACACGGCTTATATTTGTCTTGGCTGTGTTATCCAAAGAATGAAAAGACACTAAAATAACTTTGAGCATCCAACACATGTGTTCCGGTGAGTTTTAAGTCGGTCAAGTAACGTTATCCTTAAAAACTAGCTAACGTTACCGCTGCCAGAGACATGCTACGTTAGCGTTTAAGTTTGCCGAGCTCGTTTTTTTGCTGAAAATGAAATTTGTAGGACTGGTGCAATAGAAAACAGCACCAGGACCTTACGAGCTCTGAGCTAAAGTTGTCAGAACACATAGCACAGGCCATGAATGAGCCAGTCAGGCTAGCAGGAGCGCTACATACAATCTTTAACATATCGATCACATCATTCATCTATACACACCAACTATCCTCCAGAACGGTTTATAACAATGTAACGACACACTCGAAAGATTCATTTGTGACTTACATCTTCTTTTTGGCACCTTTTTTGCCACCTTTGGTCAGCCTCTTATTCTTGCCGACTGCCATGTTGAACACAGGGAGTAAAAGAGGAGGAAATGAGGAAATACCGCGAGAATTAAAGCGCCAGCGAGAAAAGACATATCTCGCGGGATTTCGTTGGCCTCGCTGTAACGCACAAGTACGCCATCTAGTGTTTACATATATTATTTCACTAATTGCGATATTTAAAAGATATTGACTGAGAAGTTACACCAAAGCACAATATTTTAGAATCATATTTACCTTTTCAATGATTCCTTAGCTGCAAAACAATTATTTATATAGCATTTGAGAATTGCTTACCAATGATGGGCGAAAAGTAGAAACTTTAGTTATGTACTACTTAAAGGAATAAAGGACTTTTGATAGTTTACACCAAAATGATATCCCACTATAATTATAATTTTAGTGTTTACTGTGTGTGTTATACATTGCAATGTGTGTGTTACATAATGCAATATTATATATATATGTGTATATATAGCTAATTTTTGTTGCATCAAGTTACCCTGTCTTAAGACTAGTTACATTCAAACTCACATCAAACCCTTAATGACAGCATTCCACTATATTAAACCTACAAATTATATTAATAGGTTCATGGAAAATTCAATCAGAGTGTCTGAGGACCTGATCATTTAATCTGTTCAGTCAAAAAAAAAAAAAGTATATTAGTTGAATGGAAAATTTACTGAAATGGTTCAGTAAATTAATTACTAGCATTTAGTTCTCTTGCTCTGTTACTCTTATCAATACATAATAATCATAATGATAATAGCTGTATTATTATTATTATTATATTAAAAAAATAATTTTGCATTCCTTAATGTTTCAAAGGGCAAAACAGCACAGTTGAATATTATAGTTATTTAAAAGCATTATCTTTCACACTGTTCATTAGAATCTCAAGAACAAAAGCTAACGCTTCACTCACTCACAATAGCTGCATAATTAAAATTGATATTATGCATTAGCAGAGGGTTTCTGTTTGCACTGTATCAGGCATCTTTAATTATCTGCAACAAATACTAGTCCTGTTATCTACTTTGGAATGAAAACATTTGAAAGGAAGGTAAAGAAGCATTTTTCTGTCAATTTATTTCTGTAATAAATGCCTTTGACTGAGTTTATGTATCTGTGTGATGGTCTTTAGGATGTAAGTATAAAGTTCAGTGCCCATGTGACAAACTGTTCTTTGTTGCTACAGAGTCTAGACCTTTAATTCTGTGGCCCTGAGGGGCTGTATATAGAGTCAACAAAGTCAATGTGCTACTGACTCCTTGGCAACGACTCAAAGGGGCCATGAAACCTCACTTCGAATATAAAGAGACAGTGAGCACATTTATTCTTGAAGCTAGTTAAAAAATGTATAAAAAAATTGAATTGAATATTCAAGACTTCTGCATATAAGCAAATGGTCTATCTTAAATATTAAAGTTTACATAGATATAACTCTTTGTATGTGAAAATTTAAACACTAGAATCTTAATTAGCACAAGTATCACAAATCTGAACTCAGATTTAGTGAAATTGATTCACTATATTATTTTTAATCTAATAAATGCAGCCTTGATGAGCAGAAGAAACATCTTTAAAAACCATTAAATATCTTACCGATCCCAAATTTTTGGAACGGTAGTGTATATATATATATATATATATATACTTAAGTCCAAACAATTCCACTCGGCTTCAATGACTTTTATTATATGGACACTTTTTTGAAACTTTTTTTGTATTCCACAGAATAAACAAGTCATGGTTGGAATGACATAAGACTCAGTAAATGACAGACTTTTTCATTTTTAGGTGGCAGGAACAAGACATCACGTGGTCAGTCTGCAGTCTGCAATAGGCAATCCATATTTACATTTCTGCATTTGGTAGACACTTTAATCCAAAGCAATCTACTTTGCATTAAATGTACACATAATAATAATAATAATAGTTCTAATAATAACAACAACAAAACAATAATAATAATAATAATTATTATTACTATTTTAACAATAATTAAATTAGTGCTAGAGGTAGGGTAATATCTGCATTTATGCACAGCTGCAGGTTCTCTTCTTTCAGAAATCCTCTCTCTCTTAAAATCTTAACTTCCTGCTCTTCATTTTCATGATTTCTTCTTTTTAATTTGCAAATAGTTTGACAGAAAGCATAAGTAAATACATAGGATGCGCATTACAAATATTAATATGAATAATAACACATTCTTTAATAGTAGTTAAAAGAATAGTTTGATACAACACTGATACATAACTGAACGAGATTTCTACCGAGGGGTGCTCCCCTGGAACGCTTGCTTAGGGCCCCAAAAGTCTAAACACGCACCTGCTTTGATATTAGTACGTTAAAGCTTAGTGCAAACCACGTTTTTAACGAATAGGCTTTTATTATGTTACAAGTGCATTATCGTAAACCACCACAACCACCAGAGCGTCCCTGACACAAGATCTCCAGTATGAAGTGTCACTCTTTCCTAACAGGTTCTCACTAGTCTAGCACCTGACACACCTGAACCCCCCTCCTTCTCGTCTCTCTCAGCGCACTGCGCATGCGCAGCCCTCTCTCACGCAGCTCCACTGTCATGGCGGAGACGGAGCGGAGTAGGAGCTGATTCAGGAAGAGATGGCGCTGTAAAGTGGGTTACCACTGAAACTTCACTTCAACAGTTCCCACAGGGACCAGGAGGATTGTCTTCTCTTTGGACGGACCCCTGAGAGCCAGTGTCGGACGTTCCTTGCCTTATATTTTGTAGTTTTTTGCGTCTTGTTCTTATCGTTGCGTCTACCTGCGCGGAATCTCTTCAGCACCGCTGTTTCCTGTTTGACACTCGCAAACACTTCAGTGACATTGTTGTTTAGATATATTTCCTTTATCAGACCGGTGGAGATTGAGAAGTATTACGTTTCTTATCTGGTCTCGCCTCAGCGCGATTTCGTCCTCCTTTGGACAAGTTTACAGCTGTTTTTCCCTCTCTACAGCAGAACAATTCCTGTCAGTCAGGTGTAGTGACATCAACTGACACTTCCCGCCGAAAGCGCGAGAAACTAACGGATAAACTGGCCGTGAATGGAGTCCAGGACCTGTTTTTCACCTCTGTCAACTTAACAAGAGCGATATTTACCGTACATTTCTCCATAGTTTAGCTCGGCTGTAGGGTCAAACAGGTGTCGCACCTGTTCCCCTCTCACCTGACTCCGTCATGGCGAGCACAGGTGACAGCGCTGGGGGGATCCCCATCAGAGGAATCCGCATGAAGTTCGCCGTTTTGGCGGGGCTCCTGGAGGCTGGTGAAGTCTCCAATCGGGACATTGTGGAGACGATCTTCAATCTGGTAAGCTGATTAAAGCCTTTAAATAGAGATCTGAAGACACCGTGGCTGGACAAGACCAAATGTTTAGACTTTAGCTGTCACTCTGTAACCTTTTAGGTTACAGTTGTACGGCAGAAAGTGGAGCGGTGCTGCTTAATGGTTAAAATTCTGCTGCTTGCAATCCCATAAGGTTGAAGTATAGTGCCCCCATTGTGTCCTTGATCAAGACACTAATGTCAGCTGACTGAACCTGTAATAAGTGGCATGTAAGTCAACGTGGATGGAAGCAGCTGCCATATACATTGATATCACTGTAAAGAAAGGCAATAAAAAAGGTACCTTTATTAGGGTACAGCAGCTTGTGACTGGGGTATGATCATCACAACTTTGCTGAAAGCTCTGTTGTACATGATCTTCCGCATGCCTTTTGGCCTGTGATTAGTGGTCCACTTGTAGGCCTTTTAGTACAATAACCCCCCCCCCCCCATTTTATTCATAGAAATATTGTGACAACTTACCTTTTGTTCTGTCAAATCAGTTAACAGTTGCTCTTCAAAAAAAGCAATGTTTTGACTATTCTTTCATATTTCAGCCTTTACAGGCTTACAGGAACGTCTTTGTACCTCATGTACCCCTGAAAGCTTAGCTTAATAGTAGTAATATTACTAATCATATGTACCTTTTAGGGACGGATAAGGTACAAAGTCGGAAAGTACTGCCCCAGTGACAAGCTTTTGTACCTCTAAAGGTGTAATTACAGCACATCTTGTCTGTTAGCGTAGGCTATTTAAGTACCTGTTTATAGCATGGACTTCTATACAGCCAATATACAGTTTTTTTTATACAGTATTCTTAAGTGAAGGCATGGGATATTCGGTAAAACTGTTATTCTGTGCATTGGAAAAGGCATTTATTAAGGAGCTCTGTTTTCTGCTGCATTAATCTGTGCTGTGTTTCTAGCCACGTGGTGGTGGTTTAAAGGTTGACCAACCTGTTTCTAAGTGCACTGCTTGTTTTAGACAATTTTTCTCTGCTCGTGTCATTGCACAGTTCTTATGTGAAGCTATTATCCATTAATCCATGATGAAGGATTATAGGGTGTGAGGAAGAAACCTGGGTTGATTTTTTTTTTTCAGCAGTGACCTAATGTTTACCCTCCTTGAAATGACGTGAGTGCTCTGTCAGCTTTAAACTCATCTTGCAGTCTCCAGTATAACTATGTATGGTTCAAAATCAAATAGAAAGCAGAATATCTCGTGTAGTCATAGTTCACCGATCACCTCAGCACAGCTCCGTCATGTAATAACAGCTATTTTCTCTTGACCAGCCCCCGATAAAAGGAAGTCAGTTGCACTTTCTGGAAATTGCACTCCCCCCTCCTCCTACGTTCAAAAGCGAGTTGAAAGCCCCTGTTACACATTAGCTGAGTTTCAAGCATGAGTGAGGGGTCTGTATTTGACCCACATTGTAGCTGAAACTGATTCGGAGAGATTTGCTTTGCAGGTCCTGTAGTGTTGTGAAATGACATTGAAGAATGAATGAATGAGAGGAAGAAGGAAGTAAGAAGCGTGCTGCAACAATGCACTCTACTCTGTTGCTGATGTAACACAGCTGAGAGGCAGAAGGCATGCTTGATATCATAGGTGACATGTAGCCTACATGCAGTTGTGTTGCTTATAGGCCATGCCTCCAATAGGGCTTTATAATTGAATACAGTTCCCTTAAAGGGACAATTCACTTATAGCGTGTAATGAAAATTCTGTCATCATTTAACTCACCCTTATGTTATTCCAAATAAGTAAGGATTTTTAAATGTTTCATTGTTCATGCATTGAAAGTTGAAGGGGACCAGGCCCCAAAAAGGTCAAAAAGCGTCATAAACATACAATATTCCATGTCTTCTCAAGCCATATATAATAGATTTTTGTCAATAAAAGACTGGTAAATTAAATCTCGAATGACACTTTAAAGGGGTAATATCTTGAGCAAAAAAATATTCTTTCATTCTTTTGCAAAGAGCCGTAACTGTTTGTTTTATTTTTCAAAACTTGACATCATTAACAGAACGATGAAATAAATTGACATAAAATGATCCATTGATAACCTTTGCAGCTTTGTGATGTCACAGTTATGTGGGGAGTAATGTAACAGCAAGTAAGGGCTGAGAGTTTATTCACTGAAGTTTATTTTTAACAAGGTTTGATCTCTTCAGTCTGATCTGCACAGCGAATCTGTCACAATGTGTGTGGCAGTTTATAAAGTGAGAGGTAAAAACTATATTTGACATCACAGCAAACTGTTGTGAGAGCACCTTAGAACAGCAGCGCTGATTTTTTAAAGCTGCAGCAACATAAAATGGACTGTTTAATTTTAAGAATAAGAGAGAGGGTATGATATCAGAAAAACGCATGATATGACCTGTTTAACCTGGTAAACGTGATGTATATTCCTCTGTCGACCAAACAAAACTAGGTCTTTGATTTCCATTTTTAAAATTGTGTTTTAGAGCATGAAAGCAAAGTAATGGGTTGTGCCAGCTTAGTTCGATTTGCTGTTTGAGATGTCCAGCACATAGATAGATGCACAGTGAAATACAGCATTACTTACAGCTCAGAGATAGATTTGTCATGCTGTCAGAGTGCACTCATTTAGTGTTAGTCACTATGAAGAATTTCAAGGGATTAAGAGGGCTTTTGGAAAGAGAAGGCCAGCATGTGGAAGAATTGAGTGCTGATTGACTAAATCATGCAGGAGTGCAATAGGCGATTGTAAATAAACTAACACTGTCCTCAACTCTAGTATAAGGGAGAAGTAGCATCTACAGTATGAATGAGTGGTGCGCAGAAACTAGTTGTGGCTATTTTACAATTCAGTAGAACAATAACACTTCATGTTTTTTTTGTGTAACTGGTGCGTTTGCATGCCCATGTCACAGTGCACCCTAGAGTGCAACAAACAAGTTCTGGAAGTAAAAACTCCATTCATTTTCTCTATGGGGAAATTGATTAACTGATAAACCTTTGAAGACAGACTTTTTGTGAGCTACAATGTTATTAATAAATTGTATATGCTTTTGTTGAACCTGTTTGTTTGCATGTATTCAACTCACTTATGTAGGCTAATTGTTTAATACTTGCATTTAAACAGCTACATTAGCCATGATGCTGTATAGCAAATCAGAAATCAAAGAATGCGAAAAGAGATATTTAGCTTTGCCCATTCCCATGAAACACAGCAAATGATGTAATAGAGGTGGTAATAAATGCATATTTTGCAGAGCATTTGCTTCTATAGATACAACCAATAAATTTAAATTTGTTAAATTTGTATCCATACATTTAAAAATTTGAGTTATGTGATTAATGAACTGTAATTTAAAAAAAAACAAAAAAAAAACAAAACAAAAAAAAAGTAACAAATGTTTTCATTTTTACTTCTCCTTGTACTTGGTTGGCTTGGTTCATGGATTACATAGGGCTGTGATACTGAACCAGATATTGCGTAGCTTGTCAGTGATCTACGACTTTGTGTATTAACTGCTGCTCAATTTGAAAACAGGTGATGGGGATTTACTGCTATTAAAAGAACCGGCTTTACTGGCGAGATGCACATGAATATAGGGATGCAACGATTGTAGATTTTGTTGGTACGATTATAGTCTGAAGAATAATCACGGTTTTACGATTATGACAATTTTTATGCATTTATTAATTTCATAACATTGCTAATGTATGAAATCACATAAACATTCTTTAGATATTAAAGTGTTATTTATCACTGGCTTTTAAAACAGAAATAACACAGTAACCATTAATACAGCACAAAATAATAATAAACAAAAGTCCATCACTCAATTTAAAAAAGTGGCCTCTGCTCTGTAAACATCCATGACAGTATTTATCTTTTTAAAATAAAAAATAGAAATAGATCACAAAAGTATTTAATGGTTTCAGTTTTTACATTCTTTACATTTCTTTTGGACCAGAGGTAGAGATTTTAGACATGGCGAAAAATTGGTTCACCATGATTTTTACTTATGATTAACTTTATTTAACCCACAGGTGAAACTGTTACTAATGATGGAAATGAACAAAAATATTATTATAATCAACTGTCATCCATAGGTAGGATAGACTAATTCACACACGCAACTGTTTCCTCTCTCTCGGTCGATCGACCGAATACTTCATTCAAGTAGACAACTGATTTAAGTAAATGTGATCTTACCGCACTTTCATTTCTTTCTTATCTGAAGCAGTCACAATGCTGAGCTAACGAGCTCATAGCTTCACGTCAGGTGGTTCATGCTGTGCATTCAAATCGTTCAATGTACATCTAGCCGTCCGTTATTCTTTATGCATTCATTCTTTAGCAGCAGTTTTTTACGGCAGTATTTAAATGACACTTTCTTCGTGTACCCAAAATGATCTTACACTATCGACAGTTTAGCGGAACCTCGGTTTAACAGAACCTTTACTGTTAATTAACCGTGACGATTTAAATTAAAATTAAAAGTGAAACCGGTTAATCGCTGCATCCCTACATGAATATATTGTGAGATATATTCCAGCCCTAAGAATCGCTATGGGAAAAATACTTGCGATTGGGCAGGCATAAATAAACTGTATCTGTCTAATTTGCTTTCTCTGCTATTCATTTACAGTTGGTTGAGACTCAGATCAGAGATCAACTCCTGATTAATCTCCTTCAACAGAAAAAAAAAAGTACAAAGCAAAGAGCAGCGCTCTTGTTTGGGCAATATGTAATTTGTAAATCTGCACGAGGTTTATTAAAGCATAACTGTGTCCTCGCCTCATTAAAACCCACTTACTCTTGTTCAAACACACTCTAGAAGCTCATTGAAACCACATCATCTCTTGTGCCTCCGTCAGGCTCTGGGGACTGGGGGTGGATTGGTAGCTCAGCACCTGGGTTAGCCTTAGGTGAGGGCTCAACAAACAAGCATGTGACCTGTCTTTGTTACCATGGAAACCATGGAAACCATTGAAGTAGGTGACCAGCATGCTCTCACCTGTCCGTACAGGTCTTGACTTGTAGTAAGTGATTCCCAATTCAGGCTTGGTAACTGTACTATCATAATATTCCTAGCTTTTGTTTTAGAGAGTGGTACTAGTCAGTGAATTGGACTTCATCTGAACGTGTCTAAACCAGTGGTATCATGATGCTTTAATTACTTTAAAATTATTTGCTAAATGCTAATGTTTAATATTTTATTCACTTATTATCATTAATAATTGACTCTTTTTATTTACTAATAGTCAAATAAAAAAGATATGTAGTTTCAATACTTTTTACTATGATATCGAAATTGGTTCAGAGAACAGCAATATTTTACTGGTGTTGGTATAGGCTGCTGAAATGTTGGTATCTTGACAACACAGTCAGCCTTCTCTTATTGGATTGGATGGATTCATTTGTCTGTTGCGCCCTCTCTGTCTCATTTGTTTGCTTTATCCAAGAACAACACATCCCTCTCTGTTTTCTAATGAATATTTTATCACTCCTCCTTGGATTTGGTTACCTCAGCAGATATAGATGCAGAAGCTTGTAACTTAAAACCACCTTCGTCCGAATGTTGTGTGCTGGTAGGAGTAGCGCTTTTAAGGTTTCTGTGGTGAGGCTTCTCTAATGGGTCTTGGATTAATGGAGCTGGCCTCAGATCAGTCAGGCTGTCTTTCAAGGCTGTGGTTCTTTTAAATCGAGATTGTTATGATATTTTCACTGCTTGGCTCCATATGGAGAGAATCTCACCACTTTGATTATGTTTTTTTCTGTTTTTTCCTCATACATGGGTTTTATAGATGGTGGGGTATCAGTAATTCAATGAGGTTCTGCTATGTGGGGTGTCGGCTTTATATAGAAACATCAGATATGTTTCCTTACATCACATACATATATATCCCCTTCACTGAGTACACTTCTGCGAAATCTTTTAGCTATTTGTGTTTTCAGTTAGTGGTGTCAAACGTATAAGCGCATCCAAAATAAAAAAATTTGTTTACACAATATTTCTGTGTGTACTGTGCATAAATATATAAATACACACACATGCATGTACAAATTTAAGAAAAATGTTATGTTTATATATTAAATATAATTATATATTATATTAATTAGAAGAATGTAAATATATACATTTAAATATTCACAACATATTATTTAAACAAAAACCTTTATTTTGGATGTGATTAATCGTTTGAAAGCACTATTTGCAGCTATCAGATGTATAAAACATTTTGATGGGTTGCCTGACTGATCATTTATTCACATTCTTTCGTATATTGCAATTCAGCCAAAAAATGCCAAAATATGACTTTTTTTGGCCGTATCGCCCAACCCTAAAAAAATAGTCAGATTGACTAGCTGGTTCACCGTAGGGGTGGGCGATATGGAAAAAATATATCACGATTTTTTCTGGGGGAATCACGATTCACGATTTTTATCCCGATTCTTTTTCAAGTTGATTTTTTAAGACTATTTTGCAAATTACAGATGGGTGGGCGATATGGTAAAAATATCAGGATTTTATCATGATTCTTTGTCATTGATTTTACTATTTTGCAAGTTGTCTGAGCAGTACAGACAAA
>JAUMHE010000042.1:1998650-2022286 GCA_032359235.1 Enteromius mattozi | reverse complement strand
ACAGCATATTGAGACGGAGATGATAAAATAGCACGATACTACGATATTCCTTAAAAAGCAGATCGTGGAGAAATTTTATTGTCCACGATCAAACATCGTCATATCGCCCACCCCTATTTCACCGTGATTTGTCACTGATAAAACAGCACGAGCACACATAGCTTTTTACACAAAATTATCACAAATGAACATTTCTGTTCTGTGTTAAAATCTTTCTGCTTAAGCAATGTGGTGGGAGTCATCTGAATCATAACTCCCACAATGTCCCACAGAATATGATGCAGAATGGACACATGGGTAATGTCCGGATTTATGAGTCTTGGTGCAGAGTATATGCAGTTATAATGATGTGTGTAACAGTCAAAGATAATGCATGAACATTGCAGATGTAGCATCTTCTAGACAGGTTTTCATGTCATCAGTGATCAAGTTTACTAAATGCACCCACACAAACAAACTCCATCTTTGGCCTTTGGTTTTATAGGGTGTTGCAAACTATTTAAATGATCCAAAAGATTTTAGTGTTTTTGTAAGGAGGCTGCCTACACTTGGAAAACAAGTTGTAAGGAGTGAAGAGTGAACTAAAGCTCTATAAGAGCATGTCAGGAGTGCTCTGAACAGAGTATGAAAAAGCTGGTGGGTTTTCTGTTGCTGTGGAGGTGGATGGAGGTGTCTGCTTTCTGCTTGCTTTTCCAGTCTCTTCCATTATATGGCCAGTGGTGGATAAGATACTGCAGTCTTAGAGCTTCAACCTCATTGTGTACTGACAAACACACACAACCCTGAGGATTGAGTGTCCATCAACTGCTTGTGTTTTCTGTTTTCTGCTTGACTAAAGAGTGTTTTAATATGAGACTCTGTGTGTGTGTGTCTTATTGCACTAGACAAAAATGAGCTGTCCTTACATTAATGCACAATGAAAAGCCTTTGCAGATAGTAAGCACTAACCTTTCTTTTCTCAGCATAATTTATCTCACTAATACAGAGTTCCTCAACCTGCTAGCAGTCAGTGGTGCTTCAAAGGACAGTTAAAAACAATAGGAGTGAGTTCATACTGTTTGCTTGATTAGACTGTTCAACAAATGCGACACAGCAAATTGTGAAAAACAACAACAGCAACAAAAAACATGATGCTTTGTATGTATTGTCTTACAGGTTACCCGTGATATCCAAAGAAATCTTAAAATTAAGTTTAATCAAAATTAAGGTAATGAAGAGTCTTAAATATCTTAAATAGTGTAACAATGGTGTTATTTATAATTTTAAGGAGCCATACATTTTTAGGCTGAAAATCAGTAATTGCAATAGTTTTATTAATAATAATTAATAATTGAATTATGACAATGTTTACTTAATATTTTCTATATTATAATATGTTTTTGATGGCTGTTAGAGTGCAGTTCCCTTGTAGAATGAGCAGTTGGTGGAATTCTTCTACTGCGCTACTTCACATGAGTTTCTTAGTATGTACTTGAAAAGTTCCAGAAGTTTCAAAAAGTTTTATCTTTTTGTGCAGACTAGATGTGTGCGTACAATTGAAAATAATTGCATTTAATGTAGATAAAAGGACATTTTTATATTTCTTTATATAATGTTATATTTCATTAGTAAAAAAAAAAAACTAGTGATCACAAGCTGAGGCTGTGTAGTTTTAAAATTGTTTAGCCTAATATATGGCGACTCATGCATATGAACCACTCTCCGATCGCGTCTTTGGACTGGAGCCAAAGTCTGGATCAGACTGTGTCTGCTCCCGCTGTTCACATGACACAACACGAAGCGAGACCACTGTGTGAATCCTTCCCCTATCACTTACATTGTGCACATTGTGCACTTTGTGCCATTCACTGTACAGAAAATACTAACACTGTGCACAAGTGACCGATCTCAGTCGCAGATTGAGCATCTATGTATAATGTAGGGGGCAAGCGCTTGGGATTCTAGAGAGCATTTGATTGGTCAAAAGATTTGATTAGAAGCTAAAGTACGAGGTGATAATAGTTGATTCGTTTTAGTTTAAGTGACAAAGTGTCAGCTTTGAATGCTTATATTTTCTAAATAGCGATAACCTTAAGACCAACATATTGATACTAGGACCCAAAAAACGTGAATTTTGACTTTGGGGGACATTTAAAGGAAAATTTAGAAAATAAGTGTTTAATTAGTTTCTCCTTTTTTAATTCTGTTGCATTTGTTTAGAGAACGTAGTGCTTATTAAAATTGTTTAAATGGCACAACTTTAAACTAATGTGGGGCGTTTTGTATCTAATGTCTCTTTGTATTGTGTTTTCTGTGAAAAGAGTTCCCCTTCTCTGTTTGTCAGAGTAAGGAAGGATCTAGTATAGTAGAAGCTTCCTGTGCACATGTAATAGCCTAAAGCCTAGATATCAGCCCTGACACAGGACAGGCCTGACAGTATAATATACACTTTGTCACTGGCATGCTAGACTTAATGTCATTTTTTTTAATGGTTTGTTTTAATGATTACAGCAGTGGTAACCCTAGAGATGAGGAGTCAGGTAATTGTGGGAAGTCCCGGTAGAGTTAGTTTGGCTGGAATGTGCACCTGAGAAGTGTATTGGAGGGGTGAAATTGAGTGCTGAGGGACAGTCATGAAAGCATGTCTTTGTTCACCTGAGTGTGCCACCGTATCCGCTCCTGCTGGGGCCTCAGGCGAGAAAACAGGACAGAATATTTAGGGAAATGTCTTTTGTATTTCAGTATATTTCCAAAGATTGTGGCCCAATAGGAAGCTGCATTGGCAAATGTCAGTTGTCTCAGAAAGTCACATTGATAACATGTTATTTCACTCTCTAGAGGATGTCTGTATCATTTTGCTTGTGTTTTGTGTTTCCTGTGGCATAGTGACAGAAAATTAATACACGAGAAATGTTTTTTCATTCACTTTCATGTTCTTTGTGCACCAAGAACATTAAAGTCTGGTGATCTGATGCCAACAACTCAAAGCGTGTGAGACTTCTAAAATAAAGGCTATATAAGAAATATATACATTTTTTACGCACTATACTGTGTATGACATTGTAATACTTGGTTTGGAAAAAATGCCACAGAAAATTGTCAGACAAATACATCTTATTATGGGATAAAATCTTCTCCTTTCTTACAGTTGTGCATGAGAGCTAATAGCCTTCTACATACCAGGACACACACAAGAAAGCTTTGAATAAGCCTTTTTAAAGTATGCATTTGCTGCTGAGCTTATGCGTTTGATTAATGCCTCTCAAATAAATATTTTATTGGACTGTGTGCTTCTTTTTGGATGACATTAGTATGAATGTCTTGAAAACATATTTACACAATCACAAACAAACCAAAATGAGAATTGTTTTTTTAGGCAATATTTTCCTTGCTGCCCTGTGGAAATGAATATATCAGGATACAAAAGCCATTGTTAATTTTCTGTTAGGTCATGGTAGAGACTCTGTTAAATGTGATTATACTTTAAAAAGGTAGCAGAGCACTTTAATGAGCTTCTCTTTAACTCATTTGGCTCATTTATTATATCTTTTAGGGGAGTCCATGACTAACTGTGGCACACAGTCTCATAATGTGTAGCTCACTTAAAGGTGTTGGGCTTAATTTCTTCCTGACTGCAATGGAAATGAGACAATAGGCTCAGTGGAAAAAACTGCCAGCTCCAAAAGTAGCTCAGTGAGTTATAGTAATTGTGATAAAGGCCTACCCTTCTTGAACTTCTTAAGCAGTGATTACTAAGGCCATGCACAGGAGTGAGATACTGCTACAGGAAATACAGCAGACAAAGGCTGGATGGAGAGGAGGGAAGTGGCTTTGAATGTGGGCTGTTGTAGAAATAATCTGCATCTGCCAAAGTGTCTGAATGTTGTACATTAAAGCAAACAAACAGCATCCTTTTGTCAGGCACATTTTTCCCAAGACATAAAAATAGTAATTTATATTATATATCTGTGAATTATCAGATTTGAATGAAATTTTAATACTACAGCAAAAACACACATATTCAGTTATGGATGGTATATATTCTCTAAGAATTCCATACCATTTTATTACCATTATGCATAATTAATTAATTTTACAGAAAGAAATATTGCTGAATCGGAATAGCAATGCAGAGAGGACTGTGAAACCCCTTTATTTCTGCAAACCAAATTTATACACATTGGAAATCGGTATTTGCACAGATCTATGCAAAGTGTTTTATCTCTCTTGACTAGTGTTACTGGGGTAATGCTATTGTTAATTGTTCATTGTACATGGTTATTATGAGTTTAGGGCTGGTTGATGACCATGTATTCCTTACTTATGGCCATGTCTCTTCTCTGAGCACAAAAACACTGCTTTGCTTCACTGGGTGCATGTAGGGAGATACTGAAAATATATAAAACAATATGCTTCTACTTGTGTTGTGTGTTGGTTGTTATTAATGTTTTTTTTTCTTTTTCGTGATTCTTTTCTTTACGATCAGATAGGCTAAATTGCAACCAGAGATTTATTGTGTCATCATCATAGTACCATCCATAAAAGTACACAGCTGATGAAGCATTTTTGTTTACTCATTCCCCATCTGTCTCATGGTCTTTTTTTCCTTTTTTTTTTTTTAGTAATTTTTTTTTTTTTACTACAGAAACCAACTTTTCCGGCACATTCTGTTAAAGGTCTATTATGTTTACGTAAAAAACTGACATTGTTTGTTTACTCTAATGGAGAATCTTGTTTTCACCTGTTGAGTTTTTTTTTTTAGAGTAGGCGAGAATTAATCACTTTGTACCATCTATTATAAATCTTGAAGGAGTGCAGAAGAAAGAAATAGTAATTTAAAATAACTCTTCATTGTGGGAAATACACCAGAATGTTCCTACAGTGGCTGATTGTGGCTCAGATATTTAGTAAAAGCATAAAATTGGTACAGCTACAAAATGAAAAAGGAAGTTAGAGACTAAAAAAAAAAAAAAAAAATATATATATATATACATATATATATATATATATTTTTTTTTTTACAAAAAATATATAAATAATAATAATTTGAAAAAAGGAAGCAGAAGCATTCACTTCTCTAAACATAGTTTTAATGGGCAAGTTCAATTTGCCAGATTTAGTGAATAGGGCAAATTAGCTTGGTACTGCAGTTCCATAAAAGCGCCATTTCTGCAACACACTAAAACACATTAAAAAATAGTAATTTTTGTAATTCTTTTCTATGGGAAAACACTTAATGTAAAGCTTTGTGCACTGCTTTGATATTCTGCCTTTACATGTTTGCCAGTATAAAGTATGTTTTATTGATAAGGTATGTGCTAAATTTGCTCTTGCAATATCACTCTCAAGCCATAAAATGCGTTTTCTTCATAATGGTTTTCTATTAGAAAAAGCTTAGAGCCAGATTTGCTGAACAGAGCAGCCTGAGACTGCAATTTCATAAATACACATAGGAGAGTGGAGAGTTCTGTAGGTGAACTACTAACAATGTACAAATGAAAGAACTGCAATCCATTAAGAGAAACTAAAATTAAGTCGCACACATGCAGAGCCGATGATAATCAGGTATTCTGCTAACAACTAAGATGCAAATTGGGTTAAGAATTATTAATGAATTAATGAATTTGTGTCTAAAAGGGAAACTTCTACAAATGCATATGCAGTAAGGTCAGCCACAAATAACCGTGTCCACGTTTTGTATTGCTAATTTTTCACTGCATGTTATTAGTAAATCTGACATGATTTTTTTTTATGACAAAATAGGGCTTGCTCTGGTGCAAGCTGTTAGTAAATTTAACCCTTTGTTTATAATTTATTTCAATTAAGTTTGTCATACAGTTACTTGCATGTGGCACACGTGGTGTTGTATAAACTTTCTTTAACAGTTCCCTGTATTTATAGTGCTTTAGTCTAATGTGCAGGACAATCGTAAGACACTTAAGCCCAGGTCACATTGATAGCAATGAAATCTCATTTCTGTTTGTTGCAAGCAGGGGTTCTGTGACTGAAGTATCCAACTGAATCAAGGGTGGATCACTGAGAATGAAGACGTGGGAGCGACTGTGTTGCTGTTCATTTGCTTCAAGTTGAACTTTGCCCAACCATGTCATGTCGCCAACAGTCTCTGTCTCTCTGTCTCTGGAATTGCCAACTGTATTGCCTAATGGATGACTAGCCTTTCTAGGAATGTGACATTATCAATTTGTTTTAATCATGACATTTGCTGAAACTGTTATCATGTTATTGAATTATATTATATATAAATATAGGTTGAATAGTTCAACTTTTTTTTTTTTTCAAATAACAAAAATGACCTTAAGCATTTAAATACAATTGTAACTAATACACAAATACATAAAATAAACCTATTCAAAAGCATATAATGAAGTATAAAGAACAGATAATATAGAATGCAAAAGATTTCGAAAATATCTAGATATCTTTTCTAGGCTGGAATGTTTGTTGTTTACATTGCAATGTGAAAATATATAAGTGGTTTCTTCAACTATTTGGTGTTTTCTGATAAACATAGAGAATACAACAATCTGATTGATTGTTTGAAAACATTTAAGTACTGTTTGATTTTGTTTTCCGTGACCAGCGGGTGTCAGAAACACAAAAGCTAAACAGCACTGCTTTGTTTCCTGTGCTAACTGCTTAAAAATGTGGTATTTCAGTGGTGAATCAGCATTTTTATTCATCCCTCGAAACAGTGTACACTACATGCAGTGCTGTACATTTTAACTGGTCCATAAAAAAGAAGCTAATGTGCTTTCTAAAAACAATTTGGATTTTTTGGACAATTTGGAAACAATTGCTATTCACAACAATTTGAAGTGCCCACTATAGCAGTTCATAGTGTTCAGTCATGCCATGTGAAAACCGTACCTGTACTTGTTCATTACATTACTTTTTTTTGCTTTGCATATTGCTTTATTTTGCTTTATTTGCATTTCAATAATTTGCATTTGTTTAGCCTCATGGATGCTAGTGTTCTTCAATGAAAGTATCTCAGATGCCTTTGTTAGTGGAAGCCGAGTCACCATGTGATATTTTTGTGGGGCTGCTGGTGGTGTGTACAGTGGCAGCACTGCTTGTCTTTGCTCGAGGCATCACATCCGTTCAGCTGTGTGTTTCATGAACAAACCAACCCTCGCAAGAGATGCTGTGTCTCGTTAGTAAACATCAGATTAGCATGCACAGCAGGATGTGTCCTGTTTCCTTACACAAACATGCACACACAAACTCATACCAACTGGACAGTCAAGTCTTAACTTTGTGCATTCGTACACTTGTTAAATTCATTTTAGTACTCAATATGACTTGTTTCTCAAAATGACTGGAATATTATCATTATAGTAATTTCATGAAGATTCATAAACTGTTAACTGAATCACTGATCTAGCAAATGCCCCTAAAAAAGGGGGCCTTGCTGGTAAATCAGCGATGATGTACTATATGATAAAATGAGATAATAGTCTACAATGTATGAATATAGGCTACAGTGTGATTCAGGTCACTGCTCATTCACACCAAACTCAACAAGCATCCACTGAGCTGCTGTGGCCTTGTATAGGAAGCTTATTCATTTCTAAATGATGTCTGGCTTTCTATTATGACCAAGGTCCACTCCACTGCCCTCAGATGCATTTTATTGGCTGAGCTTGTATGTTCACCTGTCTGTGTTGTCTGCAATTCTCACAGACTCTAATGTGAAAGTTTTGTCAGTCTTTCTTTTGATGATGTTGTGGCAGAGGTTATCAAACAGACAACTTGCGTTAGTTTTGCAATCCTGTTGGAATATGTTTTGCCTCAAAATCAAGCTTGTTTAAGCTGAAATGATGGGGTCGTGATGTAATTGCAATACTGATGCATTTATCTATGTATTTGTGTGTGTGTGTGTATGTATACTTGGATTGCAGCTGTTCTCTAGTCAACAACTCACTGATTCATATGAGCCAATCTGAGTGAGTCTCCAAGTTAATAGTTCTCTGAATTCAAAAGTCAGACACAAAATGAGCCAAGAACAGGAGATCCTAGGAGCTTGAGTGTGCACGCGACTGGTGGTAAAGCTACTAATGCTGGATCTTAAGATTTATTATTATAGGTAAAAATCATATTCCGCAACTGTTTGCATACTAAAGCTGCTGTAAAAAGCCCACTGTATGAAACACTATTTAACGTATTACCATCTATTTGGGGTATGTTTTATTTAAAAACTGAACGTAACGTTAAAATAATGCTGATTAATGCATCTACCACACTGTCATAGCACTTTCAAATGAATTATTAGGCATTATAAGTAGTGATGACTTGTATTTTTAGCAAGAGGATAGAGTATTTAAAAAAAAAATTAAAAATCATGAATCGGTACTGTACACTTTTAGTACTTAAGTACATAAAAAAAATCAAGTACTTTTACCCAAGTAAAACTGAAAAGTACTTTTACTAGATGAATATTTTTTTTAGGGTGCCTGTACTACAGTTCTTGATTTGTGTACTTCATCCACTTCTGTATGTAGGCCTATATGAAATTAAGTTACTTCATGCTGTGCAGTGTTTCTCTGCTCAGAATAGAGATGGCCATGGACAGAGCATGTGAGACACACAGTGTCCTCATCTGTCTGTAAAGCAGTAATAAAATAATCAACAACAAATATTTATTATACTTCATCAGTGCATTACTTGCAGGTGAAAACAGAATATTTCAATTATCCACTAACTATGTTATAACTTCCCCTGGTAACAATATGCTACCTCATGAGACAAGAAAGACATAGATATTGATTGTGGGGGTGCATCAGTACACTACATAAAAGTCCATTATGAGTATAAAAGATTGACCTATATTTAATTATTTTCGGAGTATTTTGACAACATTATGGGCTGCCATCATGAGGTGGGAGTACTATACAAATTTATTCAGTTCGAAGAGCACTATGAACTCTATAGGGATTAAGGGATCAGCACTTCACAGGAAGTGAAGAGGGAAAAGTGTTGAGACTCTGCACTTACTATTTATTTTATTTAGTCACAGGTGTCCTTTGTATGTGTTTGATTGAGCTTCTCTGTGTTGATTTTAAAGCTCCTGTTTACCACTGTGGGAAAATGCTGTGAACTCCACAAAACCCTAGTACTTTTTGCAACAAAAATGTTTAAACTTAAATGTGAAAAAGTGAAACTGAAGCGATTTGTGGTCCCAGCGCATGTTAAAAGCGAACCACGTTGTGGGCATGAAGCGAAGGGACTTTGACCAAACTCAAAGCTTTAAAAATTCAAAGTGTGGAGCATGCACATACTGTGATTTGCTCTGAGGCTGCTGAAAACATTGTATCATGAGCCCCATGTGTGCATGCAGTAGGACAGTACAAAGGAGAGCCTAAACACTTTGAAGCATGCAGAGCGTACAGTCTCTATTTTTTAATGAAACTGCAGGCGTTTAAAACTCACATGACTATAGCACACTTTCGGTTATTATGTGATTAATTGGGCGGCCGTGCTTTGTGGAGTTAAAATCACATCAGTGCCTGTAGTAGCAATGCTCTAAACATCTATTCAGGGTGTGGTGCATTGGTGATTAAAACAGCAGCCAGCTGTGGAACCTGCTTACATGACTCTTGGGATGAAGGAACAGCACAGCAACAGCACTTCATATACTCTGTCGATTTCAGGAAGAAGAAAAAGAGCAAACCATCTCTACAAAACAATAGAGCTTTTTGTATACTTGGAGTAATCCCAGACCATAGGGAGTTCTGGTTTACAGTATGTGGGGGGTTGGTATCTTTCTAAATGTGAAGCACCACACATAATAGTCAGCATTATGAGTCTTCAAATGAAATTAGAAACCTAAATGTGTTCTTGTGATGCAAGACACTTCAGAGTATCAGATCACTTTGTGATTTGGTTGAAAATAAGTTGTGTGCAGTCTGTATTCTATATATAGAGAGCAGATGGTATTGAAAGAAGTACTTGACTGATTTGATTTTCGCTGTTATCTTTTCTCACCATACACAGCAGTTCACTGGGTGCAGTTGTGAGATGCCCTGCAGTGCCTGATGTGTTCTGTCTATTGAAGAGTAGTAACAAGCTCTCAGAAAAGTTTAGTTGTTTCATATGCAGACTTGTCTAATTTAACTCTGACATGGGGAATTTCTCTTTAGGTTTTGTTGTTTTATTATTTTAAAGAATGTGGATAACCGAACAGTTGCTGTCCCCAATGACTTCCATAGTATTTTCTGTATTAACTAGGGGTGTGCAATTTTGAGAGAAAAATAATATCTTGATATTTTTGGGATTGTATTTATAAAGATAATTAGACAATTTTTTTGCTGATAGTGTTATTGTGCTGGTATCTTAAGGACTACAATGGATAGCTGACTTCTAAATTGTTCAATATTCTGTGGGAGGTTAGTTCACACTGATAGAAATTAATCTCTTCCAATAAGTTTAAGTAGGTTTTTACCTTTTAATGTGCATTTTTACCTTTTATAAAGACATTTCTTAAAAAAAAAAAAAAAATCTTACATTTAATCAGTGAATTAGAATAACATGCTTTTGAGCTATTGCCAAGGAAATTAAATTATTAATTTATTAATAAAATTTATCTTTACAATGCGGAGGAATCTCAGAAGTGTCTGAAGTGGCATTTAGATGTACTGTTTAGTGCACAACATGAATGGTTTCAAATGCATAAATAATGCAATTACAAAAGCCTAAATAATGTTTTGAAATATTACACATAAAATGTTAAATACTGTTGTTTAAAATTGTTCAAATAAAAAAATAAACTTTAAATGTGAAATTAAACTGCCAGGAGGTGGCAGAGATTCACTCAAGACCATTTAAATGGATGATTCATTCAGGAACGAATGCTCAAAGAGGCAAAAGAGCGTTGTGACTGTGTTTGGAATTATTTTTGTAGTCGAAATAGAGCAAATAATTTTTGGGAAAAAACATCACTCTCTGTGTGATATTGATGAACTATATGCAATGATATAAATGTATACATTTTCTGTTCCCATATCTTGAATTTTGTGATCATTGTATATGTATTTTTTAAAGCACTCTAAATGTGCACTCGCACTAGTCTTCACACTAGACTTTACTTTATGTGTTGTACACTCTGTAAGGGTGTTTTGAAAGAGTAAAAATACTAGATAATGTCAAATCGCACATCATGATTGCAGATATATGTCGCACAGCCCTAGTATTAACTATCAAAGTCAGTGGAGATCAACAACTGTTTGTTTACACACATTCTTCAAAATACCTTCTTTTGTGTTCAGCACAAAAAATACATTTCGGAACAACATGAGACTGAGTAAATAATGACAATTTCACATTTTTGGTGAACTACCCCTTTAATGACAAGTGGTAGCATGTTTAATAGTCTGTCAGACTTGCACACATCCATTTTTCTCTCAATTATTTACTTTCACTTCAGACATAATCAACTGGGTTCTATGTAAACCTTGTGTGTTCCTGACACTGTTGGTGTAATCAGATGTGAAAGATAACTTGATCCAGTAATAAGGCGCTGTTTGACAAGCTTTTTTTAGTGTGCACTTGCTTCAGGTGTGCTCGCATGTCAGAACATCACGCAAATGAAATGTTGAACTGACAAGGCTTTAAAGCACATGCAAATAATGTACTTTTGTGATTGTGAATAAGTGCAGTAACTCGTGAGTCTATTTCTACTGCTGAATTACCATTTGTTGTGAATGTATGTTGTGTTGAACAGTATATTGAGACATTGGCAATGGCAACTGATAGCACTGTAGCAAGATACTATAATATTATTTCAAAAGATTGTAAAGACGTTTTAATAATGCATTTGAATGGTAAATGACATGAACCTGAAATAGAAGATGGACAAAAGATTAATAAAATGTTGAAAGAGTTATTAATGGCTGAAATTACGTATTTAATTTATTGGTTAAGGTATAAGTTAACCAAATAATTAATCAACTAATCAGAAAATAATCTTTAATTTATTTCCCCCAATTATCAGTACAAATTAATTTCACATTAATCTTAGTAGGTATCAGTGGTAGGCTGTGTGTGGTGTTGAAAGCAGAACTATGGTTCCCAGCATGTACCACAGTATGAAAGAACCATGTTGACCACTGTTCACAGTTTTACTGTTTACTGTTTTATTTACACTGGTTTAGTGTTTGTTGTTTGTGTAAGTTGTGTCATGTGGCGTAAACAGTAGCTCTGTCACTGTGTGGTCACCATTGTGTGTTTGGATGCTAAAAACCTCAAACAATGAATCTTTTTATTCTGCAGAGAAGATTCTTGCCAGGCAAATATTTCACGAATTTAAAGGGGAACTGATGAACCAACAGCTTTCCCACAGTTTCTGGTTTTCCATATCTTATTTGGCATTGTTACTGTGAGAGAGATAATCACTCTATAAAACTGAGAGAAAACAATGCAGCTTGGCCCAGACATCAATGTGGCATACTGAAGAGTGATAGCTATTACAGAAATATTAGACGTGACTCTGGGTAACTAAACTGATTCAGTTAACACACAGGACCACAGAACCTGAGCCACTTGGGAAACAAGCCATTTATATTTCATCAAAGTTGAAATCTATTTTTTAAACTGTATTTAATTTGATGGTATGCTTGTACAGTAAGAACTTAGTAAGAACTATTTTGCTTTTGGCAAGATATAATATTTTCAAATTTATTAACATTTGTCAGCAACTCTAACTGGGTGGACTAGTCATCATTCTATGAACCAGTGCCACTCTGGCCCTTATTTGGCCTTGTCCCTCATGTGTCTCTGTGTGTGTATGTGTGTGTGAGAGAGGCTTATGTGCTATTTATACAAGCTCCAAAACAACTTGGACCACCTCCTTGCTGTTGTCCTCTGCAGTTTTGAAATGCTACTTTTAGCTACATGCAGCACAGAGACTTTCATTATATCCAAATATATTATGGGCTCTGCTATCCAAATGTGACCTACTAAATCTATATGCCAAACCTTATTAGATATTCTCTCTCTGCGCTACTAATCGAATTTTTCATTGACTCATACTCATAAACATTATAAATCACAATAAATGATTTAAAATGAAAATTAAACTCTTAGGACTATAAGGAGGCATGTAAAACTTGGCCTTTCCCATGAATTGGACATGTGTCTACGCCCTGCTAATGAGGAAAGTTTCCTGTTGGGTATTTTCCGCTTCCTCTCTGATGCTTCATTTAGCAGCCTCACAGAGACCGGAGGCCGATTGCTCTATTTGATAGTGACTGTTAAATACAGATTTTAACATTACCCCATCAGTGCAAAGGACGAGGAGTCGAGCGTTCTGCTTCAGCTGATAGCAGGGTCAGTCTGAGTAATGATTAGATAATAGCCAGCCCATCAACTCATCTGAGGAATGAACAATGATTACAGAAATCCTCTGCTCCTGTGATAAAGGAATGCACATCTGTTTAATGAAAAACAGTAGCTTTTAGCTTTTAAAAATAGCAGGACATTGCTAGCTATTAGTAAATAAATACGAAAACGTAAATGTATTTAAATAAATGTTGAAAAAACAAGTTTAAAAGAAAAACAAGAAAAAAAAACAAAACGAACACAATGCAATTAATCATGCCCTCTGACTCATGTAAAGAAATTTGTTGAACAAGCATGAAATACCATCATCATCATCATGATTTTCAGGAAGTGTGGCTCTTCAAACCACACTTACCGAGAGCAGATGGTGCAGAATGATTAAGGAATCGTTCACACAGGATGTGTTCTTGTTTTTAGAAACTTGTGAGGTGGGGGTAGTTCATAAGGTATAAGGTATAATACAGAAATTCACCTTTTTTGCTGAGGTCTAGCCTTGAGCAAACAGCTGATTGTTTTGTTGCTAGATGTGAATAGTCTGAAGTGACATGCAGGTTTTTTTTGCCGTTGTTTTGGAATTTTTGTTGATAGACAGTAATCAGGTACAGGATAGGAACAAGGGTAGGACAGAGAGCAGGACAAGGACATAAACATGACCTGGGTTGGACTTGAATCAAGTATGAAATGATGAAATGTTCACCCAATAATGAAAATTTTTGTCAAACTTTATACTCATGTAATTCCAAACTGTATTATATGCCTTCCTTTCTTCTGTGCAACAGAACAGAACATTTGCCAACATTCTTCAAAATACTTTCCTTGTGTGTTTCACAGTAGATATAGCCATACAGAAATAAAATGGAAAACAATGAAAGTGTAATATACGTGTGTAATAAAAATGAACACTACTGTTTATTAGGGTTGTGACAGTGAGGAAATTTCCTCACTGGTTAATAGACGTGTGACAACACCGTTAATACCAGTATCCCTGTGGTGGGGGGGTCGTTTGAGTTTTCCGTCTTTTCCTCACTTTCCCTTGGTATTAAAAAACCTGTAAGCATGGAGCGTGTTTTACTTTCGCTTTTGAAATTGCGGCAGTTAGGCTTTTAGTTTGAACTTTCCCTCATTTCCCTTCTCTTTTAAATAGCCTTGTTTAAAAAAAGAACCGTGCACATTTTACTTTCACTTTTACTTTAGCGGCAATTCAACGTCAATTGCTTGAATTCAGTTCAACAAAAAACAAAATGCAACGTAGAACATAGAACTTTTATTAACAAAACAAATAAAAATACATCATGCTATTTGCCTAATATAAAACAAATAACTTACACAAAGTTAAAATAGGTATACATAACTCAAAATCTGTAAGGAATGAGGAACAAATAATTATGAAATGTATAGCCTAACATTTATTAGCAAAACGAGTAAGAAAATAAGGAGGCACGGACAGCATACACATGAACATAAAATAATGAAGAAAAAAATAATGGAGAGAAAAAAAAGTTTAAATAAAACAAAAATCAGCAAAAACCATTGAACCAAATAAATGAGAAATGAAGTTCTATTCCATTATCACTTAGATTGATGGCAGATGCCAACAGGCTTTTCAAAATACTAAATATTTTAACAGGTGCTTTTGAATTTTGTTTTTTAAAGTCGTCCGACTGTCGTTCGTTCGAAGCGCTGTATTGAGCAGCCATATTCAGTTTTAATTGTCTGTTCTCTCACCGAAATAAATGATGTTTATTATTACAAAAAAATCAAAACGGCAGTGTGGGACGGCGTCACGGTGGGCAAGTGACATAATTGGTGTTGCGGCTTAACGCCAGTAACATCACCAACACTGTTTATCGCAGCAAGCCTACCGTTCATTTGTGATCTGAAAGGTGGGCTACATTTGCCAACATAGTGTAGGCCTAGTCCTTTACATTTAAAAAAAATTAACAGTTGAGAAAATAAAAAAATAAGGCAACTTAATGCAGTTAAGACTTTTGAGTCCTCTCAACTAGTTTTTTAGTTTTGCTGAGTAAAAATGCTTTGTTGAGCCAATGTAAATTTGTTTGTTCATAAAATGCTGATAGTGTTAACTAATAAAAATCTTGTGAGAGCAACTGAAGCAACAATCACTGTTGTTGAGGTCATTTTTTTTTTTTTTCTGTTGCTTGGAAGGAAAAAAGAATGTATAAAAAGTCATCACATTATCAAATGTATTTTTGTAAGTAGACAACATTGTCTTTCTTTGTCAGACATCTTAAAAGACTATGATATTCAGGAAAAGAACAGAAGTGGTTGAACATACTCTGGGCCTCAAAACTAGACACACTAACCTCAAGAACAGTGACAACCCATAATTATTAAAAACATAAGCTCTTTACATCACAGTAGCAAACAGCAAAACTATAATCCTATAACAGTAACTGCATAATTTATGCATGATGCAGTGCAATGATATGAAATTCTTTGTTCAGACAACTATGTTTGATTTTTTGGGACTTTTGTTGATCTGACAAGGATTTTTATTTAGTTTCAAGAAAATAGCATTTTTAGTAAGGTATCAAAAGGTTTTGTAAACTCAAAAACATGCCGTTGATATTTACAGTGCAGGAGTGTCCTTTACAATGCAACTTCCTGTCATTTCTCTAGCAATTAACAAGGAATAAAACTCTCTGAGAGTGCCTGCTGTCCAGGATGACACTGAATGAAATCCCAGAGAACAAAAAATCTGTCAAGCATTAAATTGCAATTGTTTTAAAAATCACTGCAGTAGCTGTTTTTTTCTACTGGCATTTATGGTCGAGGGAAAATACTTTGCTGTAGTTTTTACAGTTTTTTAACAAGTGTATACCATTATAAAACGCATGCCATTTTTCCACTTTCAGGCATTATGTATTCTTTTGTTCAGGAAAAATATAAGAATAGCTAATATAGACTGTGACGACTGTGTAGCTGATTCATTTCTTTCTTTTGGAAAAAATAAGAAAAAATAAGAAAAACGTTTTGTACTTTGGATTAGCTTATTGGTTGGCTGACTCCTAATACGCTTGGTTGACCAACCAAAATAAGTCTCACTGACCCATTAGTAGTGCTGTAGGCTGAAGTCACTGTAACTAATGCTAGAAAGTTCAACAGAAAAAGTGTAAAAGGAAGATAGACTATAGAGCTCTGCTTGTGTTTACTGAATCACAATCAGTCAATTGCAATAATCAACATCCTTATTAGTTTTTCAGAGAATTAACAGAAATTAATCCATTAGATCTGCTAGCACTGGTAAGAGATACATTCATGATTGTGTGTGTGTGTGTGTTTAAAATGAAATGAAAATGCACTGTGCTGGAACTAATGTCCAGTCAGATCATTAGTCTTTTCAAATAAAATGCTTTTTTGGAACATTTACACACTTTGTACATCAGATTATAAATGCTACATTTTGTTCTGATCAGTGGTAGGCTTTTGTATTTATTAGATCATAATTCAGTATTGGAAAACAGCAGGAATTACATATTTACTACAGGGAAAGCTTTCACTTGTTTGGGAAAACCAAGGGCAGGAACTTGAGCATTAAACTAATTAGACTTGCAAATTAAAAAAATGTAAATGCTTCTCCCGTAATTGTCTGGTACATGTTGGAGATTATGCCCTCACATTTTCAGCCTAAACAGATTTTCTCATAAATTTATTCTCCATTTGCTCATTCCCCCTCTGTTGTCTCTTTAGTTTTGTCCTCATCTGGCTCACATTCAAAGGCATCACTGTGGTTACATTGACTTTCCTTTTTAATATGAACACAAAGAACAATTTTTAAATAAATTATCAATCTCTATGCAATTGATGCTTCAAAAACATAATTTAAAGCAAACACGATGGTATTCCATAAAACCATGTACTCATATAGACTCATAGAGATGGTTTATTTTTCTGCAACTTTGTTTGTGTTTATCTGAAGAAAGAAAGCCATCTGGGATGGCATGAGGGTGTGTAAATGATGAGAGAATTTTCATTTTAGGGTGGAGTACCCCTTTAACTGGCCTCTGAGTCATCCAAAGGAAATAAACATTGGCTAATGAAAGAGATAGTATAGTTTCAGTTCTGATTAAGCTACAGTATGTAATGATTTTATTCAAGGTGACCTGAAATTTGTACTTCCTCTTGACTTAATGGGCTGCAACAGATGATGAGTTATGGGTGAACGAAAATACATGCTGTCCTTGGTGGTGCTATTGCAAGTAGCTTAGTCATTTGTTGTTGTGTCTTTTCGTTACAAATCTTGCACAAAAACAGGAAATTATTTAATAAAGAGCTTTTTGGGAAGTGTTTAAGATCGAGCCAGAATTTTGCTGCTCGATGCTGAACAATACTGCTCTTTTCGATTCCTTAATGGTCCCAGCACTCAGCTAATGTTTTCCTCTGGATAAACGTCATTTCTGTAGTGCTAAAATAAGATGTTAGCCAGCAACTTGGGGCTGTACGTAAAGTGTGCGTGGTTGCCCCTGGTGTAGTTCACCTCACCATGGAGAAAAGCTCTTGTTATTGTCATGTCTGGACCAAGAGCTGTTCACCCATTATTAATTCACTGGGTCCTCAGAGGTGAAACGCAGGGCTCGGTTTGCCTCTGAGGGATTTGGTGACTGCATCATCAGCTAGTGCAGAGTCTTTGTATGAGAAACAGAGTGTGAGAAAAACAGATATGGTAAAGAAACCCAAATAAATCCTCTATGGTCTCTGATCGCGACTGATAAAGAGCTATAGGAGGATATAACAACGGATTTGAAAGTGTAAGCCACCCACTTTCCCCAGGAGGGTTCCAGAACAGTCACAGAGAATGATCAAGTAAAAGAGAAAAAAATAATCAAATGAAACACAATTGAATTAATACTTTTACGAATAGGCAAATCTTGCACATGTTAGTAGGCTGTGAATTTCTAGTGCCATAGCTGCCTGTTTGTTTCCGTAGGGACAGTGAAATGAGTCGATTTGGCTATTTTTAGAAAGAAAAAACCCCTAACAATAAGAGAACGTTGTTTTCTGAACTGTCAGATTTAAGTTTCACTTTCCATAATCTGTGACCAACAGTAGAATCTGGCAGCAGCAACAAAAAAAAAAAAAAAAAAAAATAAAGAAAAGAAAAAGAAATCGTTTAGATTCTTGTAAATCTTTAACAAGACTCAAATTTACATGGTTCTATGAAATAAATTGCATTTGCAGGTAAAATTTTATTTGGTCTAATGGTATCATTTTCCCCTGACCACTATATTATGTATATTCTTGGCTCTAATATGAAGTCTTTTCTTGCCAAAAAAACTTGCAGGCAAGCTTTTTTATTTTAATAGTGAAGTTTTAAAAAACGATAATGAAAATATTTATTAGAATCAAGACATTTTTAATCATTCCCTTTTGATGAAGTGTTATCTACAGTCACACTGACTAATAAAAAATTAGTTGTCTATTTTGAAATTTCTCAGTTATAGCATACATTAAAGTTCAGTGTTACTTCAGTGTTAACTTGCTATAAGCTTATCGAGAAACCACAGCAAGAGATGAGGTTTTAGATATGTGTAAACCTCAGAATTTATCCAAGCTTGCTATATATTGCCAAACTTTATGTTTAATATCAGTTGTCGTGGTTGCTACTAGAGATATTATTGTGCATGTATAATAGTCTAGCAAAGTACCACAATCTGTATTGATAACAACCATAATAACAGTTACATGGAAAAAAAAAGGTTCATTGTAAGTGCAAAACAGGGCAAATGCTTGTGTATAACTGTGCACAGGGGCATGCACACAAAGACACAACAATCAGTGTAACACATGCAACACAAAACATCCTAATGCACA
Organism: Enteromius mattozi; assembly: GCA_032359235.1. Taxonomy (NCBI): domain Eukaryota; kingdom Metazoa; phylum Chordata; class Actinopteri; order Cypriniformes; family Cyprinidae; genus Enteromius; species Enteromius mattozi. Next base: position 2,003,119 of record JAUMHE010000042.1, on the reverse strand, counting down.
TTACTGATAATAAAAATAAGTAGAAGCTAAAGGCTTTATGCAATTTTGTAATGAGATTGTACAGATTCTTTTTTCAGTGTACAGTCTGTTTAAGAGCAATGTTGTGCTATTACTAGACAGTAAAAAAAATTTAATTAGGTTTCTATTATCTATCATAACACAATTGTTGAAATACTCATGAACGTTGACTAACTTTCTTGATGTGTATCTCTACCTGCTGATCTTCTGCCAATCAGCTGCTTTACACAAGGTCGACATCAGTATCTTCCGCTTTCAGCGCGTCCTCTGTGTGAGCTGATACCATCCTCACCCCAAAGTCACATTCACTGCCGTTCAGTCTGTGAGGATGTCAGGTCCATTAATCACCTGCACGGTGGCCGCAGATCTAACTGAGTGCTGTTCTCCATGCTGCCTGCCACACAACGCAATCAGCTCCTTTTCCCAGAATGCAAATTTAAAGGGGGTGGTGATATATTAGCCTATGGTGGTGAAGGGAGGGTGATTTTAGAGGCGAAATGCAGGTCCGCCAATCATATGCATCCATTTATTTCATTCATTTTCATATTTTGCCAGTCGCGTAAGTAATCTATCATTCAGTGTGTTTGTAGGAAGAAACCCAATGGGGAGGCAGCAATTTGTGTGTGTGCGTGTGACTGATCAAGGCTTTTATCTCCTTCCTTGTTAGCCTTTGTTGCTGTAGAATGACAGTGAACCCCCCTCTCCTCCCTTTCCTTTAATTCACCTTCAGTCATTTTAATGGGACAGTTTCTATCCAATAGCCTATGGATTTATACTCTACTACAGTCCTTGATCAAATTGTGGTCATGGCCTGTCTACTGACAAATGACAGCAATCTTTTCAGACCCTCATAACTGTGAGATGACCACATCCACCTCAATAATACTAATCCTGACATCTGCATTGTTATTCTTATCATGTGCCGTAAAGAACTGTTCAGAAGTAAAAATGTCTCAACAGCTATTAAGTGCTGACAAATTATTGCACTGTATGAGGTGCCCAGTTTATTTAGAGACAAGGAAGTTGTTTGCAGGACCCATACAGAGAACCTTGTCATGCTTTGTTAAATGAATTTTAGCATATTTTAGAAGAACAGCACGCGAATCCTGGTTTCTTATACAAGCTAGTTTTCATATACTTATTCACATTCAGCACTAGTAATGTAAAAATGGGGAATGCTTTAATCTTATTTGTAATAATAAAAAAAACATTTATTGTTATGAATGTAAATATTTTTTTATTTATCTTTAATTATTTTTTATTTTCCAGCAAATTATAAACTGATGCATCCCTAAAATATTAATTTACCATAATATGCATTTGTAAATGAAAAAGGTTTTGCAGGGTTGTTGACTTTTATCTGTGTGCAGTGTGTAGCACTCACATACGATATTATGATTTCAAGGTTAATCTAGGTTTACAGTTCATGTCTGTGGAGCATCTGCCATTGCCTTTACAATGGGCGATTAGAGCAGCGCTTTCTAGCCTTGGGGTCATACAGTCTTATGGCTAAGTGAGCCAGTGTTGGGGTAAGGTGGAATCCTGTCATAGTAATCCAGTTGTGGAGAGGCTTTTTACATCCAGATGCTGACAGATGTTTTACAATGGGATTGGCATGAATTGCGGCCCTGAGATTTGGTTATCTGGATTTAATGTCGGGAATGAAGCCAACATAAACTGATAGGTTGCCAGCATAGAAAGCAACTCTAAGTATTCTGGCTATTACTCACATTTATTTAACTTTTTTGTGTTTTAAATGTAATTTAATTTGAATTGTTTCTGCGGTGTCTAGAGGTATTCTTCCCAAGATGCCGGATTTTATTTGCATTTTGCCTCTTATACTTAATTTTAAATTCTTCTAATAATATTTTTTCTGGCTTTGATTCTATTTGTGACAAAATTTTTTTGTGTCTGTGCAGCTGGTTGGGGGACAGTTCGATCTGGAGATGAACTTTATCATCCAAGAGACGGAAAGCATCATCTGCATGGTAGAGCTGCTGGATAAATGTGATTCCACTTGCCAAGCTGAAGTGTGGAGTATGTTCACCGCCGTGCTGAAGAAGAGCTTGCGAAACCTGCAGGCCTGCACAGAAATGTGCCTCATCCAGCTGGTGCTTCAGCGCATAGACCGGGCCGACACAATGATCGCAGGTATGTTAAATAAGTCACACTTTAATCCTTTTTTTTGGAAATCATAGAAAAATTATTAATAAAATTTACATTATGCCAGATTTCAGTGTCACATGAGTTCAAAAGAAAAGTATGTATTTGAAATGGAATTTGTTTTGTAACATAAATAGGGCAGCACGATAAATTGCATGTGAAATTCATGCGCATCTCATCAGTAAAGCCGTTTTTTTGATTAGCAGTAAATCTCCATCACCTGTTTTCAGATGGAGCTACATTTAATACACAGAGCCATTGATCACTGACAAGCTACGCAATTTGTGTGCATAATCACTGCTGGATCGCATGCGATAGTCAATGTGCTATTGTGTATCTTGTCAGCAGACTATGGCTCTGTGTATTAAATGCCGCTCCATCTGAAAACAGGTGATGAAGAAATCAGGGATGCCACTAAACATCTTTATATTAATTCTCTCATACTCACAGGGTAAATTTACATAATTTTATTCAGGTAGAAACATCAGCATATATGTATTTTGTTAAAATTCATTAAATTCTCTCTACTCTAAATAGTACTGCAAAAAATGCAAAATGATGACTTAATAAATATTTTGGTAACACTTTATGTAGATTTATTTATTTTATATTTTGGTCCACTTTAGACATTCTATTAACAGTAAGTAATTTTGCAACTACATGTCAACTAGCAGTCATTAGAGTATTAGTAGACTGTCTGCTTAATAAGTTCTAACACTTTAATTTGATGGGTCCACAACATACAACATACTGAACTATGATAATCTTTAGTTTCATCAGCTCTGATAAGTAGCTAGTAAACAACATGATATGTGGCTGGCTAACGTTAATCTTTTCATCAAAATATAAAACATTTTCCCTTTGTGTTAAAGTCAGTAATTATGTGATGTATTTTGCCCCCCACCCCTAAATGTTATCCAACTGTCAGTCAACTATCAGCAAGATTCAGCAATTTTGATCTGCCTATGTAAATCCTTAGTCGAGGACAACCCTACTCACAAGCATTGTCTCTGTGAAACCAAATATTTATTTTTTAATATTGATTTATTTTATATGTTTTCTGTTTTAACGCAACATTCACCTAATTTTTCTGTGTGGTGTTTTTCAGATCTGTTGGTGGAAATGCTGGGTGTGCTGGCCAGCTACAGTATCACAGTGAAGGAACTGAAGCTGTTCTTCAGTAAACTGAAAGGAGAACAAGGCCAATGGGTAATGGTTTTCTCCTCTATCTCCTCTTTGAGAAACACCTCACCTCGCTACCTCACATGCGGTCACATGCTTTGAAGTACTAGGGCTGTCAGTTGTTTTAAAGAAAGCTAATTCATTATTTAATTTTTGTTATGATGTTCTTTAAAACGGCAACAATTTTAAATTTTTAAAAAAATCTATGAAATAGACAAAAATGTATGTCCTTGTTCTTCCCTGCAGTCTTCAGTGCATGAGAGAGGTGTTGAGATGTGAAAAGGCAGTAGGGTTTGATACATTAGGTTGTTTCTATGCTGAGGAACTGTGTCAGTGCCATTGATCAGAGAATAAAATAAACATGTCAGAGCAGTAGAAGAGCACACATCCATGTGTGTCTGTATTTTAAAACCTATGGGCAGAAGCCATTATTATGACTCTGTTATCTGATGCACGTATTGCTGATGGAGCAAATACGTCTCGGATTGGGATATATTTTAGGTTGGTTTACCGCAGTAAATTCAGGAATACAATCCATGTCTAAATCCAGAAGATATTTCTCAAATTGGACAGAATGTAAGTAGGATTGAAAAATGATTTGTGACAATATTTAGTTTTTATACTGTATGCGGAATATTTTGTTTGTATAGAAAAAAAAACTGCAGTCAAACTGCAAGTATTTATTTGTGTGGGTGTTTGTCTGAGTTTTTGTTCAAATGTTCAAATGCTGTTGCTTTTTTCTTTTATCTATTAGCCTCCTCATGCCGTCAAGCTGCTGTCCGTGTTGAAGTGCATGGCTCAAAGAAATGGCCCAGATTCCTTTTTCAGCTTCCCAGGGAAGAGCGCTGCGGTGAGTCCATGACCCAAACATCTGTCTAACTGCACTGTCCTTAAACTTGACTTCAGTCATAACATTTGCCTCTATACTCTGTGGAAACTTTTATTGTGGTTCATGAATAAGTGATTTAAAAGGTACATGCCAGAATTTCTCCTTTTTGATCCACTACCCAGACATTTTAACTTACCCTCTATTAGGGGTGGGCGATATAACCAAAATCTTCTATCACGGTAGAAGCAATTTTCTACCTCGATAACGATATATATCA
>JAUMHE010000042.1:1970510-1987197 GCA_032359235.1 Enteromius mattozi | reverse complement strand
CGTACGCACATTTACAGCTTTGTCCGTACGCAATGTTTTAGTATTAATTCTACGCAAGTCTTTGTACATGAGGCCCCAGGTCTATTTATTATTTATCACTTGGTTGTTAGATCTGCTCAGTCCTTCTCTGCTAAAGCTCACCTGTTGCATGTTTTTTCTCAGTTGCACACTGCTGTCATTTGTGATGGAGCTGCTGAAGGGCTCTGTAGCTATGCAAGAGCAGGTGCTGGCCTGCAAGGGCTTTCTCGTCATCGGTTACGCACTGGAGAAGGTAAATGCCAAACACGAACATAACTTTATGCATTGAGTGTGTTGAACTTGTGCTTCCAAAGGCAGTTTAAATCCTGCTAATGATGTAGCATAAGAAAAAAGAAGAAGTAAACTTGTACTCTTAAAATGAATGTAAGGGAGTCCTTATTAAAACATACTAGTATATGCCTGCAGAAGTTGCTGGGTAACAGAAATAGAAAAAAGCTGAAAAAAGTAAAAACTGTTTAAAATCACTTATCTTAGCAGTCACTCTGTTTTATAACCAAGAAAAACACATTAAATACTCAAATCTTGTACTTTACCTTTATCTAGACCTCCTGTTTTTTTGGTTGTTGTTTTTTTTTTAATCTTTTTCTTTCTTTTCTTTTTCTCTGTGCACACTCACATTCTTACCTCAGCCTACAGTAAAACATCCTTGACACTAGATCTCACCTGGCCTCAGGTTGTCACATCAAGTCGTTACACTCAATAACCACAGTAATCTGTAGTAAACTGGATTTAGTCTGTATCTGAAGGCCCTAAAATGTGCAAATGTTAAAAGCTCTTGAAATTATTAAGTTGCTTTTGTAACTATGGAAACTCAATTTAGAAAATTTTAGTTAGTTCTAAATCCATTGAAATGGTAAACGGTAATTCTAAAATTATTTATTCAATATTTAAAGTGCAAGAAAATATTTAATTTTAGAAACCGTTGAAAGAAATGTTCACATTTTTCCCTACGTTTCCCCACCCTTTTTATTTGCTGCCAAATTATATGCTGCTACTCCTAACAAAAATATTTCTGTCACAAGACCAAACTGGTAAAATGAAGCTTTAATAACTTGTACTGCAATTTTAGAAAATAAGTTGCTGAATAGTTGCTGAATCTGAATAGTCACACCAGTTTAGAATTGCATTATTGTGACAACAGAAAAACAAAACAAAAAAGAACAGACAAGTGAGTAAAAGTTACATTTTGTTACTACATTTCAAAATAATGTAAAATAGCAGTAAGTACAATGAAACTTATGTCCACCCAAAACAGTAACCTTCATATGCACATTAATTATATTTAAATATAATGTTTGTTTGGTTGATATATATTTGACAATCAGCCCAGGTGTTTTAGGGAACATTAGAAACAGCTATATTCTGGTCTTATCTTTAATCTGTGTTTTGTATGATATTGTCATGTGCTGGATAAGAAAAAAAGAAGCTACAACGTCTTGCAGAATCTGACAGCTTAAAAACAATTCTGCATATTTTATTTCTGTCTGCCTTCACTTTTTTTGATCATTTGTTTTTTAAATTTTTTTTAAAGCTTTTTTTTTTAATTGATATATGATTTCATGTTTGTATTCTCAGTCTTCCAAAGTACATGTGACACGACCTGTGCTGGACATTGTCCTTGCCTTCGCCCGTTACCTTAGTAACCTTCCTACTGGAGTTTTGCTCTTGAAACAGCTGTGTGACCACATCCTCTTCAACCCTACCATCTGGATTCATGCCCCAGCTAAGGTATCTTACTGTATATATTTACACAAACCGCTGCTGCTGCTGCATTGTGCCAACTTTATAGTTTACCAATTCTTTGTTCTCTCAGTTGTGACTTTTCATTGGTGATTGAAACTGATTTGCTGCCCTCAACAGGTACAGCTGGCTCTCTACACCTTCCTGGCCACAGAATTCATCAGCACTGTCACCATCTACAATGCTATCCGCAGAGTTGGAACTGTACTGCAGATCATGCACACACTTAAGTATTTCTACTGGGTTGTAAACCCACTGGACCGCAGCGGAATCACACCCAAGGGTCTTGGTAAGAGAGCAGTCTGCTGCAGAACTAAACCAACTTCTCAACATGTCATCAGACTAGGGAATAAGGGTTGAAAAAGGTCCACATGAAGCTACAGTGGTGTCTAATAGTCTGGGAATAATCATAAAACATCTTCTATTTTTTTGACATGCAATACAGTTTATTTCTTGTTGCAAATTATAGTTGTAAATTAAATTACACAGCTTTAGTAAAGATCATTAGCTTATACTAATACTAATAATTTAATGGGCTAGAGTCCTGCTGCAACTTAATATTTGCAATGAATTTTATATTTTATTCTTTTAATACTTGTTAAATATTATTTATTATCACTCCTTATATTTCTTGTATAACACGCTGTCATTGTAAATATCCTGTTTGGAAAATAGTCTTTCTAGATAAAAAGGGCACTGCAGGTTTGTGCATCCCATTCCATGATAACTGAGCAATTTATCTTTCAATGTGTTTTGTGTCTAATTTTCACAGTAGACTGCTTTCTTGAGTGAAATATTCTCTTCATTTTCCTTCAAGTTATAAAGGATCACTGTTATAAATGTCAAGCTAATTTTCGTTTAGTCCCCAGAACAAAAACAAACAAGCGAACAAACAAACAAAAAAATGAAAATTTATTAATGTAATATCACAAAATGTAATATCACAATCTAGACCCATGGAATAATATTTACTTGACTTTTTGTTTGCTTGATACCCTGCATCAGATGGGCCAAGACCCAATCAGAAGGAGATTCACTCTCTCCGAGCGTTCTTGCTGCTGTTTGTCAAACAACTTATCATGAAGGTACACTAGTGTGGCCATAACATACGTACAATTTTAATAATACAAATACATCCTGAGAAATGCAGTCCAGGTAATGCTTGTTTTGTAAATGTAGGATCATGGCGTGAAGGAAGACGAACTGCAGAGTATTCTGAACTACCTGCTCACAATGCACGAGGTACCCTAATGCACCTACTTTAATTTCAAAAACTTCTCAATACATCTATTAAAACAGTAGCATTTTACTGTAAATTAAGGGAGATTGTGAGTTATGCATGATTTTGTTACACTGTCTGTTGTGTAACTGCCACCAGATGGCGCTTGGTTCCCACAGCTTTCTCTCTTGTACTTGTAAAAACACAAAAAAATGGAAGTTTACCATCATGCCACTTCTTGCAAATGCTCTCTCTCTCTCTCTCTCTCTCTCTATATATATATATATATATATATATTAGTATATTGTCCTTCTAGTGCTTTAAAAAACACAATCTGGCACCAATTTTTATGCTTTTTGAAAGTGTTTACTATTAACTATTACAGTTTACTCACTAATAATTTCCTGTCATAGAAGCATATCTATATGTAATGGATTAATTCTAATGTTAGGTTAGTGCAGACTATAATGCAGATTATAATGTTAGATCTCCTACTTCTATCTACTGCTAAAATTATGATGAAGTTTCAAACCTGGAAATTTTTGCAATGGTGTCTTGAATGACACCTGATCCTGGCATATACTTATTTATTATATTTTTTGAAACAGGATGATAATCTGATGGATGTTCTCCAGCTTCTGGTGGCACTGATGTCTGAGCACCCTGGATCAATGGTTCAAGCCTTCGATCAGCGAAATGGAATACGGTGAGAGCTGTCGTACCCCGTAACAACCAGACATTATATTCTTCAAACCACATCTTTATTAAAAGCTATAAATGAACCTGAGAAAAAAATTCTGACATATGAATTTGAATGAATCAATGTGAAATAATGCAAGGCCACAATACCTCATTCATAGCAGAGACATGTGAGTCACACTTAACAAAATCTATAAAAACACTTTCATAGGTTCATCTGATACCTATGCTGCTGTACTGAGCTCTTATATGGGCTACAAAAATGGAGCCATTTACATTTCCAAAGCCTTTATAGACATGCTAGTTCCACTGACAGCCATGGGGTTAAATGTGCACGCTAGCAGGGGGGCATCTGGACGGCTCGTCATGATAAAACAGTGGGCCTCACTTTCATTTTAGATCTGACAACCTCATTCAAATCACACTTCCATCAAATCCTACTCCAGGAAGATATAGGCAGATTTATTTTAATATGTAGACAGTGTAATAGTCTCGGTTACATCTGAGTGTGCACGTCAGCTCTTGTGAGATCTGTGCACATACCAGACTGCATCTGGTATTTTCCTTTGTCTGAAAGAAACACTGTAATTGAAAAACAAAATTCAACACCATATTTAAGCTCTACCCAATAGTGCATTTGTTTTAAATTAGTGCTATCAAAAGATTGCATCCAAAATAAACGTTTTTGCTTACTTAATGTATGTGTTTGTACTGTGTATATTTATTATGTTTATATAAAGACACACATACTGCTTATATTATGAAAATATTTAAATGATTTACATGCTTATATTTATATTCATATAAATTACATCACATATATATTTTATATATAAACATAACACATTTTTCTAAAACATATCCATCCATGTGTGTGTATTTATATAGACAATAAATATACATAGAATACACAAATATATTATGTAAACAAAAACTTTTATTTTGGATGTGATTTAATTGCGATTAATTGTTTGACAGCACTATTTTAAATATCTAATATCTATGGTCACACATTTGTTTGTTAAAAACTATTTTTTTAAATGTAATTTTTATAAATATGTACTTTTTATTTGTTTTAAATGTTCCTTTTACATTTATTTTGTATAATTTTTTCCATCACATTTTTTCTCTTTGATGAATAACAGGGTCATCTTTAAGCTGCTCGCATCCAAAAGTGAAGGGATTCGTGTGCAGGCACTCAAAGTCTTGGGCTACTTTCTCAAATATTTGTCACCAAAGTGAGTTACTTCTTCATTATTTGAAATATGAGCTCATAATAATACTGCTAATCATAATAGTAACAGTAACACATAAACATTGTTTTAATATGTGATTCCCATACTGTACATGATTCAATCTGACTATTTATTAGTAGTGGATGGTCTGGCTATAAATATTTAGCAGAAATAAGCTCCCAGCAATGAGTTGAAGGCTGATTTTTTTTTTTTAAATAAGCGACTTGGTCTTTTCCCAGAGTGAATTCAGCTGGGTTATTTTGATAACAAATTACCCTCACTCCACTATTAATTCATACAGCTTGGAAATATTTATGCGCTAATGTAGTCAAAGTCTGTAATCGTGTTTGAGTATTTTTCCAAATGCAGTTTCTGTGGCGTTTGATAGATAAAGCTCACTTTCATTTGTAATCCCATTTGCTTCATGTGAATTTCCCCCAGAAGGAATCTGACCGCCAAGTGTTTTTAAAATAGATGCAGCTTCATTCCGTGACTGCGAAGATATTTTTCAGATGCTTTGGGCTGCAGTTATACCCTGTTGGGGTTCTGGCTGTATTTGAAGTAAATCACAGTGTGGGTTTGGTGCTGATGTTTTGAATGCCATGCGTTTTAGGGCAAAGTCAGAGGTCATGCTGGCTCACGGCCTGTTCTCTCTGCTCACTGAACGACTGGTGCTCCACTCAAACCAGTTCACAGTCACAACATACAATGTGCTCTTTGAGGTCAGTTTCATATATTGCTATGGTTTTTTTAAATGCTTGCTTATAGCACTTTGTCTTTGAGTGTAATATTATGGGAATGTCACCCAAACGGTGCATTTTACCAGTTTAATTTTTTAGGGAAGAAGATGATTTGGACATGTGGTGCTTATGCCAGACAGGCAAATTTGGCCTGCTTTGTATTGTATTGATCTGATTTTCCACTCTCTTTTGTGCTATTTATCAATAAAAAGTGGCAAAAGCATGTTTTAAATTTACTTAAATAATTATATAAATGATTTTTCTGTTATCTGTACTTTTAATCATTTTAACTGGGCTAGTATTTTGATTCAGGTGTTTAATTATGTTTAGTATGTTTTCATTTACTTTCTCTCATGAATTTTTATTTTTGGATCTTCAAGTTGTTTTTATTTTTGTTTTAGAAAATGTGTTGCCCAAAATTATTCTGAAATCCTGTTTAAAAATTGTTTATGCCAGTTTTGCCAGTTTGATAATGATTGTTTTGAGATGTTTTAAACTTCAAGTCATCGTGTTGTTATATAATCATTGTTGTTATTTTTGTGTAACGGGGTGCTGCTACTCATCCCTAATCTGGATTTTGGTTCTTAACTGTATATCATTGACGAACCAGGCCTTCTTGTAATTTTCTCCAGATTCTTACGGAGCAGATCTGTACTCAGGTCATTCACAAACAGCACCCAGACCCTGACTCCACTGTGAAGATTCAAAACCCACGTAAGTTAAATGACACACAGTCTCTTCGCCTGTAACACCAGTAGTTAAATGTGAATGTGAACACTTTTTTAAAAATGTTATTAGATTCAATACTAATAATACTATTTTTAACTTGCTATATTTTTTATTAAAATACATCTGACCATTTCTATTGAAGGAACCATTTTATTTCTTTTTAGTTCTTTTTTTTTTTTATACTTGACCTGCATTTCTCAGAGAAATCACAAATTATAAATGTTATGAAGAAATAAAATAAAGTTACAAATAAAGAAAGTAAATAAAGATGTTTATTTGGGGCGTTCTATAAAATGTCTTTACAAAGACGGAAAGATCACAAGCAGAGCCTGCCTCCTATTGTAAAATGGCTGAACTCTGCTCATTTTTACTCATGATTTACAATAATAGTGTTATGTGAGTCTCATTTCATATTTCTGTTCCTGATGCGGTGCAAATCAAACAGCCACCAGTATTTTCTTTTGAAGTGTATGGTTACCTCAGACAAATGAAGCTCGTTTGATAGTCACGATTACTCAGATGGTAAACACATTAAAAAGTAATTAACTTCCCACTGTAGCACAGTTTTTTCACTGCATCGGTTTCATTTGCAACCAGCTAGTTTCTGAATATTAGATGGTTGAATTCAGTCTTATAATGAGATGCCTTTGTTTATGCTCAATTTTACGTACGTCTCCTTTAAACTCAGTACAGGATTTGGCAACAATCAGATGCTCTGGTTTTAATGTGAAGAGTGAAACTAATATTGTATACCGATCCATATCGGATCTTTTCCTAATGAAGCTTAATTCTGAGGTACTGCAGGCAGCTGATTAGAGCTGTATTTACATGGAGATGTGACCATGTACACAAACCACTTGCCAGTCAGAGGAACGACTGAATCACAGATCCTAGGTCGGTTCTAGAGCGCTCAGATGTTAGATGGTAGACCAACAGAGTCTGATTCAAGGCCATCTCATATATGATCAGAGAGTGAGCACAGCAGAGTTTCAGCTTTCTTCTGTGTCTCCTTGATTTGATCTGTGTTGAAGCCTCTAAATGGCTCTGATTGCAGTCTTTAGCCATGTCAGACCCAATCAAACAAACTGAGGAAGCAAAAGTTTCTTTTAAATTAAATTCTGGGACAAACCAGGACCAAATGGTGATTGGAGAGCGAAAAAAACTGAAAAGTGCAGAGATACATGCAAAGGTAATTTTCTACTGGTAAGGTTCAGTGACTCTAATTTGAGTGAGTAAGGCGTAGAAACAACACAATTCTGCTGGAACGAGTGAGAGCATTGGTTACAGATGCTGTCGTGCTCTAAACTCCCTGTGACGGCTGAAACTTGAGCTGCTCTTCTCAACTTAATGCATGCTGACATTGTCTAGATAATTCATCTAAACAACCAATCTTTCCAGTTTAAGCTAACGCTCTGTTCCAGGAAGCCACGACTTTAGCTGCAGAATTTAGACTATACCGACCTTATGATGTAGACTATACTTTTACTTCCTCCATGTTATAAACAGGTTATTTTCTCAATAAATATAAGTGTTGGGGCAACAATTAAGATGTATCGGTTTTTATTAAAATGTGCTATTTTCTCCTTCCTGATTCTTAATTTATATATTTTATTTTTTTGTATTTATTTTTTAAATATTGACATTGACACTGCTATTCAAAAGTTTGGGGCCAGTAAGTTTTAAAAAAAATTATTATTCTCATTCTCTAAGGTTTCATTTATTTGATGAATTTATTTGATACAATACATTGTGAAATATTATTGCAAATTAAAATAACTTCTATTTTATTTTATTTTATTTTATTTTCATTTTATTTTATTATATATTACATTTTTTTCTAAAGGCAAAGCTGAATTTACAGCAGCCATTACTCCAGTTTTTAGTGTGACATGAACATCCAGATATGCTGATTTGGTGCTCAAGGAGCATTTTTATTTTGTGTGACATACTTAATATTTTTGTAAAAATTGCGATGCATTTTGAACATAAAGAACAGGTTCAAAAGAACAGTTCATTTAAATATTTTAAAATAACGTTTACATTTATGATACATTTTCTTTAACTTTCAGTTGTATGCGTCCTTCATGAATTAAAAAAACTATAGTGTGTGGGGAAAAAAAAGTGACGACTGTCCTATATGGTTCATAAGCTTTTTAAAGGCATTCAGATACAATGTGAAACAGTACTGTTCTTTCATGGGCATTAAAGGCAGATATTTTGTCCCATCAGAGATCCTAAAAGTGATAGCTGCTCTTTTAAAGAACGCTTCCCTGGGAGCAGAAAGCATGGAAGTACGGCGTATCTTCCTTTCAGATATGATCAAACTCTTCAACAACAGCCGAGAAAACCGCAGGTAGGGACACACACACACACGCGCGCATGCTTTTACTTAGATGTCTTAGATGTATTTAAAAAAAAATACAAGGTATCTAATTATACTGATTACATGCTAACCTATTTTCTCAGAAGTGAGTACAGGTTTTGTATGAATTATTTTCTGGTCTTTTCTGTAGGAGTCTGTTGCAGTGCTCGGTGTGGCAGGAGTGGATGCTGTCTTTGTGCTTTATAAACCCCAAGAACAGCGAGGAGCAGAAGATCACAGAGATGGTGTACGCCATCTTTCGCATCCTTCTTTATCACGCTATTAAGTATGAGTGGGGTGGCTGGCGCGTGTGGGTGGACACACTCTCCATTACGCATTCCAAGGTTAGGACCCAAACGCACACACAAAACAACACAACACATGGATGGATGGATGCATTAAACGTATATTACTTGCAGTCATAAATGTTTATTTGAATTCACAAACCTTGGTGCTCTTGTAGAACACAGGAAATGATTTATGCCTACATTATTATTTAGCATTATTATTTTTATTATTATTGTTAGAACCGAACAACAGCTAATAGTAATAAATAAACATACACTGCTTTTCTGGAGGAAGTATCTTATGCTCACCCAGGCTGCATTTACTTAATCAAAAGTACAGTAAATGTAGTAATATTGTGAAGTTTTATTACGATATGAAAGAACCATTTTGTATTTTAATTAGTTCTATCTAATCATGATTAATCGCATCCAAATTAAACGTTTTTGTTTATGTAATATATGTGTGTGTACTGTGTATATTTAGAATGTATGTATAAATATGCACACATACAGGATGTATTTTGAAACTATTTACATGTGTACACATCTGTATATTTATATAATATAAATTATTTATAAATATATATTTTTAATATAAAAATATAATACAAAAAAACCCCCAAATTCAATATATATGACTCTGGACCACAAAACCAGTCATAAGTGTAAATTTTTCGAAATTGAGATTTATACATTATCTGAAAGCTTAATTATTAGGCTTTCCATTGATGTATGGTCGAGTCAGAGGGTGCAAAAAAAAAAATGAAAATACTGAGAAACTAACCTTTAAAATTGTCCAAATCAAGTTCTGAGCATTGCATATTACTTATCATTATTATTATTAGTCAACACAGATATATTATGTAAGCAAAAACATTTATTTTGGATGTGATTAATCACGATTAACCATTTGACAGCTCTAGTTTTGTTGTATTTTAAAATTGATGGCAAAGTTGAATTTTCAGCAACCACCGGTCTTAGGTGATCCTTCAGATCCTTCATTTGTTGGCTTATTTGTTGTTTAAGAAAAATGCTGAAAACAGTTATCCTGCTTAATATTTTTGTGTAATCTGTAATAGTTTTGTTTTTTTCAGGATTCATTTAATTAGGATAGGAATATAAATAATATAGCATTAATAGGAAAAAGAATAATAGTATTAATTTATTTAACTAAAAAAGATTGCTGACCTTTTGTTAAACATCTAAATGGTTGTTGTGTAGAATTTTTTAACAAATAACTGCTATGTAATTTGCCAAAAATATTTAAACATAATTTTTTTTTTTTTAATAAAATAGAACAAAATTATGAAACTTTGCCTCTTTCAAAAGTCCATCACAAAATTTCTATCACCACGTCTGTCTCTGTTTCTTCAGAGACTTGCACCATTGTCGTTGGTTCCTTCTCTCATTGCCTTTTTCCCTCCTCTCTGCATCAGCAGTAATCCACTGGCTCACTGCAGAAACCTTACTGTTATTACGCTCCATAATCAGCTAGACTTCTCAGATTAGAATCTGAATTCTTTCACTGCCAAACCCTCTGTTCATACTTTTATTTACAGATTAAATTGCTTCTTTAATGTATTTGAGAACTCTCAGTTTTCTTCAGAAATGTCTATTTTAAGATGCTCTATTGATACCGTAATATGGACATGGTTCCAAGCGTAGTGAAGTCATTTGGTGTCAGACTGTGGCTTTGGGCACCAGCTGCTGGCATTGCTCCTTCGCGCCGCTCTGCTTGAGTTCTTATCACTGGCCACTTGGGGGTGCAGCAGTGCTATGCAGTGAGGTCTGTAGTGCTCAGTGTGCTTATTCATCAGCAAATGCAGTCTTATTACAGATTCCAGTTTACTTCAAGTTTGTTATTTCTGTAGTATTACCGTCACCAAAGGGAATTGCAAAAACAATGACAGGTTTCCCAAACACTTCTCATCTCCTATTGGCTGGACAAACAGCTTCCACAGACTTATGCCACTGACTAAGCCAGTGTTGCTACTGTATGTCAGGTTTCTCAGGATTCTCAGATAAACATCTTGAAATGTTTCGATAGCACCACAGAGCCACAGTGATTAAGGGAATTTTCGAATTGTAAATTGTACAAAAAAAGAACTGTAACACAGAGATGCCCAAACCAGGGCACATGGGTCAACTTAGGTTTGTGACAACCTTTGATTTGGCCTGGCCATTTCTTAAAACGGGAAAAACATGCCACTGAAGCATTAGATGATCAGTCTTCATTTCTAAATCATCTCTTTAAATATTTTTGATTTATTTTTGCATTGCGAATGTAGAGAACGTAAGTGAATTTGACAAAAAAAAATCTTTATGGAATATAGTTATTCTTGATGTTATTATGTTAGGATAGTATGTAACATTTACTTTCAAGTTTGTATCTTGCCCCTAAGTAGTAAAAAGTTTGGCAAATTTGCTATCAGTGGTTCACTGGCAGTTGTCTCTGTATATTAATCTCATAATTGAGTTAAAAAAACCCCAACAAATTCCACACTTCACCTTTAAAGATGACAAAGAAGCACATGCGCGCACACACACACACACACTCAAAACAAAAACATTACTATTTAGGGTTTATATTTTCAATTATATTTCATAAAGAATGTGTATTGAGTGCAAATGGGTTGCATTGTAAATAGTCTTAAATGGTTCATATTTATTTTGCTGATATATTAAGCATATTAGAACCCTGATGTATTTGTAATTTATTCATTTCAGCCGTTTCATCCATAATGGCTTACAAATGAGAATAATACCAGTGAAAGTGATTAAGTCAAGGGGGAAAAAAGTTACTTGCTACTAAATATATTTCAGAAGCATGCTAAAATGCATTTAGGACAATAATTCTAATGATGATAGATAGGCCTACTAATGTTAATATGTAAAGACACCTTATTTTAAATAAATAATTAAATAATATAATAATAATACACACAAGTCACAACCTGTAGTTAATTGTCAGATTACATTATACACAGTAAAATAAAACAATCTGTTGGTGGATTAAGCACTGATAAAGTATTGCAGCAAGCTTTGCTTTCATTCTTTTTCATGCAGACATGTTATATTTGAGCGTGCTTGCATTCCTTAAGTAGCTCACTGCTGAGCAAGTGCACACAAATTGATCATTCCCCTTCCTATGGGTCAAGCCTGTAATTGCTTTTTTGCGCTATAATTGCACAAGATTAATGCAGGTAAGGTCCTGTTCTGTTTACAGCGTCTCTGCTCTGATCTAAAAACAGAAAAGGGGGTTGTGCGTATGAACTGAAAAGGTGCAGCAGCGCAGAGCTAGAGAGATACATGCATCTGCTGAGGGAAAAAAAGCTAAAGAAACTCAATTGCAATTTTATTGTCCGGCGTGATAGATTTCCTGCCAACTCTGGAGTAGGAGAGCTGTTTGTCACTGTAGCTCTCCCTTTCAGCTGCAGGGGCTGGCTGACTCTGTGTGTGTGTGAGTGTGGGGGAGAGAGGAAGAGAGAGGGGAGATATTGTGTGTGGAATAGAAAGAGTGTGTGTTTGCATCTTAGTGATGCACAGTATATGTGAATGGTATGGTTGGTTTTTTAGGTTGTAGAATACAACGTATCCAGGTCCTCCAGGTTTACTGCGTGTTTCAAAAGCGATGAAGTCTCCTTTCAGCCAGCCCACTGTAGGCAGACAGATGTTTCTGCAGATGGGCCTGCTGACACCACAGCTTACCCAAGGTGCCCCTGTCCCAGCACTGCACATAAATGAGACCAGCTCCACACAGTTACTGTAAGGACAGCTTTCTGCTCAAAGTGATCACCTTGTGAAAGACTTGGTGCCCTCTATGCTTTCCTAGTCAGCACTCTTCTGTTCCACTGTAAAGAACATCTTAATGAAGATGTTGTTGTAATGGTCCTGCAAAAGTGGCTGCTCTTTTGGAGGCTTTAGTGTACTTCTAGAATGCTCTGCTGAGAGTTCTTTTATCTCCTCTGGGGCATCACAATATGCTTTTGTAATTCTGGAGCAAAGTCATGATTTAGCAAAAAGCATTTCAGAATTTTAGTAAATGCATAATTCCAGCAATTTCTCAGTTTGTATCACTCCGGTTGTGGTATTTCTCACATTTGGTGGATGCTCAAATCCATTATAATTTTATAAAAAAGGACTGTTTTGGTGTCACATAATTTAGTTGTGAATGTACTTGTTTAGACTCTAAATAAATGCTGTTAATTAATAAACATAATGACTGTTTGAAAATTTGCTTCACTGTTTTTGAAGACGCATGCTCCAGACGCTCGTGAACCTGCTGTGCTGCCTTTGTACTTTTGTACTGAATTTCCTAGCAACTTTTATGATGGCTGCTGTTGTTTATTATTTAGTATTATTCAATAAATAATATCTATGTAATACTGTAGTAGTATTTAATAGTAGTGTTTAGTATTGGCACATCTTGTGTGTCTTCCTGATGGTTCTAAACTGACATTATTAAATCTGTAACGAGGCTTAGGCTCAGCTGTAAACTGTCAAACTGAGATTTGAATCTATGGCGGAAGGAAGTAGTTCCACACAAAATGGGTTTGTAAAGACATTCCGTGACACACGCATGTCGTCAAACTGTTGTATAAATGCATTATCACACGAGTAGTCATGTGATACGGCTGTATGTCAGCATGGCTGTGATTACCTATGGCCGAATCATGTGCTGATATACGGCCGTATCTCACTACCTCTTGTGTGGTATTGCTCATATGTAAACTAAGATTAGTAATTGTATTTCATCTTGAGGGTGAATTGTGTGATTACCTTGACCTATACTGCATGATACTATTAATATCCTTTGTCCATTTTTGGCCTCTAGAAAATAGCGATTTTTTTGGTGTTGTATAGGAAGACTACTTATACCCTGGAGCTCAAGCTGTACCTTCTTTTCAGTATTTATTTTCTTGCACTTTCTTAACAATTCTTGTTAACCAACAAGAAACATTTAAAAACAAAGATGCTTGTCTTCTTTGACAGTTGTGTGATTCAGCGCCTAATGGAGATGTTGGAAGGAATGACCTGCCTATCTAACAAGTCAAGCCTATTTTGTGGTGTCATGAAGTTGCTTATCGTACTTGACAACAGCAATACTATGGATTTAGAAGACAATGGGATCCAGTACTGAAACATTGCTTGTAAAGATAGAGGCATGCCTACAGCCAGTCTGTATTGAATAAACTCATAGGCCGGCATGCAGACTGACCTTAGAACATGGATAACATTGACTGTAACATTGACATTGACGGTGATAAACCATTCACATTCTTGACATCGATTTTGCAAGCTTATCATACTATAAAAAAGCTACTTTTAAAGAAGTTCCTGAGTGTTTTCTGACCAACCTTTTTTATTTATTATTATTTTTTAATTATTTAGCTGTCTTAGAGAACTTTCTTTCTCTTTTATCTTTGTATGGTTCTATAGTAGCTTAATATTACTACTAGTATTCCCAGTTAGTGAAAAAATCTGTCAGTGGATCAAAACAAAATACGTTTCTTCAAAACACATTATATTATGCAGTTTAACTGTAAAGCAAGAGAGTCATTCTGCTTGTATTTCCTTCCTGAGTTTGTCTCTGTGTACCTTTATTCTACGATTATTCAGACAGCTGTGAGAGTATCGAAGTGAGGGGAAAAAAATTAACAGTGTCTTTTGGACAGAAAAGAAGGGATTCAGTCTACTGGCCACATTGATTTTTGCAGGAATGGAATCGCATTTAGCTAATCCAATTAGAGCATTCTCAGGGTCCCTATTTCCCTTTTGTTTTGCGGTTACTCACTATCTATTGATCTAAATGGGGCTCCCTACCAGCCCTACAGTGAGAGTCTGTGGCTGACTGCTCCCTGCTGATATAAGATCAGTGATTTAAGCGCTGTGTCTGTCTGTTGCTGAGCTTGCAGTCTGATTGCTACAAGTTCTGCTGGATCATCAGTCTGATGCTGGAGGAATCTTCCCTTAAATTAGGGGTGTATGTATTTATTTATTTATCTTATACTTTCTTCTTTTTGAATATTTGACTGGTAAAGTGCAGTTCTTTTTTAAACATTGATGGTTTTTCTAAAAGGCCTCTTGAAAAATATATTTGCATTCGATTGTATAATTTGGTAACCAGACAGCCTGGTCATACAAAGCTCATTGTCATGTTATGAAACCTGCACTATATTCTTAGATGAATTGTTGATTTTTCCATACCCCACGTCTAGTTTAGAGAGTTGACCGGAATTAAATAAGATGAGATTGAAATTGATGTCTAGCCCACCCGGTGGCGTACAGACTATATTTCAAAACCGCATTTCTATAGTTACCCTCTTTCCAGAGTAACTTTATCTCTACAACACACCCAAGGCTCACATGTGCCATTTGCCGGTTATAGTAAGGTAACTAATGTTTTTCACATGACGTAATACTTTATTGGTACGATATGCATTGTAGCGAGCTGCCAGACAATGAGGTGCTTTTAGTGTGCATATGAGGATTTTTTTAAACATTTAACAGCATATGGTAGGCTATACTTACTGATTCTTCAAGATAATACCTAACAGGATAATATGGGGCCTCATGTGCAGTTTTTAAACCCTTATTGGTTTACATGAGTCCTAACTTTAATTTTTCACAAATCCTCAAATGCCTTGCAGGCCTTCCAGATATGTTTGGACGTTTATTCGAAATTGAGTGGTTTTATCTGTATGGCTCCCTCCCTTCTTATGGTATCTAATCACAAAGGAGGCAAATGTTTTTCTGAAAATGCACCGTGTGGATTTAATAGCTAAATGTTAAATGCCGAATTGAGCCCAGACTAATGTCTTGCTATTCCAAAGAAGAGAGTCAGGAGAGAAAGAAAACTAGCAATACATTTCAGAGCTGTCCATTCAGAGCAAATAGCCATGGATTACCAATCAGACCACATGGAAGATTAATGGCCAGGCTTGTAGCAGGCTAATTTAGAACAATAACGGCCAATTAATTACGTATAATAAGGCTTTCTTGCCTAAATGCAAATGCCGGCATTGGTGTGGAAGCTGCAAGTTGTTTCTCGTTTCCCCAGTGGTGTGTTTGACTTTCTGTCTGTTGTGTTCGTTTGATAAATTGAGGTGTGTTTTGGTGTGCTCAGATGTCTGTATTTGCAGATGCTATGCGCTGTCTACTGTTAATTGTAGTCCTAAATGCACATAACCATCTCTCCTTTCACAGTATTTTTATTCCTGCCTGGTCAGGCTACAGTTCAGAATTGATTTTATTTTATTTTATTTTATTATTTTTGAAGTGCCACAACCAGAATACATTTTTGTTTATATATATGTAAGATTTCTTTATATGAAAATTCATAGCATATAACATATTGAAATATAAATCACTTTGAAAGGTAAATAATTTTAAAAGGGGTTATAATTTGCAGCAATAGCTTATTTTACAGCTAAAATGTACCGTGTAACTTCAGAAAACTTGACAGGAATCAGTAAATAAACAAATGACATAAACAAAATTTATGATCCTAGTGGCATTTATACAGGCATCATAGAAAAACTGAAATAAATAATTATGTATTATATATATATATTAGGGGTGTAACGGTTCACAAAAATCACGGTTCGGTTCGATACGATACAGTGGTGTCACGGTTC
>JAUMHE010000042.1:1945064-1964667 GCA_032359235.1 Enteromius mattozi | reverse complement strand
GGCAGACAGCGGGTTGCCTGTCCCGTCGTTTGCGCTGCCTTGTTGAGCGTAGCACTGAAAACATTATATTTTACACACTTTATTCTCTTTTTTTTTTCCCTGAATCGTTCGGTTTGTAATCGTTCGTTACACCCCTAATATATATATATATACAGATAATATGTGTGTGTGTGTATGTATGTGTATATATATATAATATATATTCCTAGATATATAGTCCTATAATATAATACTAATCTATATAGCACTTCTCTATTATACGACAGTTAGTTTGATCTGATTGAGACATGATTTTCTGCTCCTGTGCATAATCAATATTCTTCCAAACCCTCTTACTGTCTGTTTCATCAGGTCACCTTTGAGCAACACAAAGAGAATCTGGCCCACATGTTCCTTGAGTACCAGCGGATGGGTTCTGAGGGAGGATCTGAAAGTAGAATCAGAACTGTATCTGGAGCCAGTCACGATTCTCAGTTCCTTGCCTCAGCCAATGGTGAGCTGAATACTGACGAGACGGCTCCATCTACTGTAATTGAGCTACGTGTTGAGGAGAAGGTCCCTGGTCAGCCTGGAGACAATGAGGAAACCAGGGCCCAGATCCCAGTCACAGTGTCCAACATTCTGGCCGGAGATGAGGAAGAAAGACAGACGGACACCATTGCCACCTCACCAGAGACAAAGAAAGAGGATAAAGATGAACAGAAAGAACCAGAAAAAGATAATGAAGTTCAAAATGTGGAGGCTAACATAGATGGAGAGCATGAGAGAGTGGAAAAAGTTGAGACTGACATCACAATGACTGAAGGGGCAGTAAACGAGAAGGAAAGTGCTGATCTGAGTGTAACTGATGATGCTGACAATACTCAGGCTGCAACCAACAAGGATGCCAAAGTTGAAACTGAAGCTGTGAAGATATCAGATGAAGATGATGGTAAAAAAAGCAGTGCTGAGACTGTACTAAATGTTCAGGTAGAAGATAAAGAGAAAGGACCTGAAGAGTCTTCTCCTGAAGCTGTAAAGGAAGCCAAAGTAGAAGTAACTTCTGAGGCTTCGGCCCACCAGGAGACCAGCACAACTGGGGCCTCCAACACGAATGAAGATAGCACCGATGTTTCCTCAGTCAGCAACTTTGTGAAGGTCAGTGATGACAGCACAGAGGAATCTTCTTTTGTTTCAGCTACAGCGGGTGAGACTGATGACAATGGTGCTGAAAAGGAAGACGATGGAAAAGAAAAAGAAAAGAAGCAGGAAACCGAAAAATATGAGAAGCCATTACAAAATGAGAAAGCAGATGAAACCAAGGATGAACCAGCTCCTATGGTGGAGGTGGATTTAAACCAAAGCACCTCTACCGATGAGACCAAGCTTCACACAGAGACTACAGCTGGTAATGATGCTGTTGAGACCGAGCAAACCCCAGAAGTACTTGCTCCAGATGTGTCCAATGTGTCTACAGCAGAGGTTAGCCCTAGCACTGAAAGTATCTTGCAGGATCCAGGAACTAACCAAGACACTCTGAAGGCAGCAGGGACTGAGACCTCAGCAAATAAAACCAAAGAGATTAAAATTGCTAGACTGGATGTGTCAAGTGTGGCCTCAGACACAGAGAGATTGGAGCTGAAGGACACCTCAACATTGGTAAGTTTGAAGGAACACTCCACTTTTTTTGGAAATAGGCTCATTCTCCAACTCCCCCAGAGTTAATAAGTTGAGTTTTACCGTTTTGGAATCTATTTAGCCGATCTCCGGGTCTGGCGATAACACTTTTAGCATAGCTTAGCATAAATCATTGAATCCAATCAGACCAGTAGCATCACGTTAAAAAAATTACCAAAGAGTTTTGATATTTTTCCCATTTAAAACTGGACTCTTCTGTAGTTATATTGTGTGCTAAGACCGGCAGAAAATGAAAAGTTGCAATTTTCTAGGCCGATATGATTAGGAACTATACTCCCATTTCGGCAGTACCATGACAGTGATATCACACAGCGCCAAGCAAGAAAAGCAAAAGTGAAAGTCAAGTACTTCAGGCATTTTAAGCAGCTTGTACGAGACCTGTATATATTTTTTATAGACAGCTGTAATTTTCTGTTCTAACAAACAAGTGTATGGTGAAAATAAAAGTGCTGATACCAGTTAAATTGCACGATTAACAAATTGCAAACAGTAAGAGCAGGTTTTAGTTTTCAGATCCAGAAATGGAAACATCAAATGTAAAAGAATCTTCCATTTCCAATGTATTCCTCAACAGTTTGTGTTTACATGACACATAAACGAGTGTTTTCGATGATATTCACCAAGCTATTATGTATTTTGAAATAATCTTGACGGTGTTTCTCCGAGAGAGGTATATGGATGAACGCGCGTCTTGTGAGGCGTAGTTTCACAAAAAATATCTCACAAGCACTCATTTACCTCATTAATTTATTCTTCAATATTTATTGTGTTTGAATGCGGGAATGTTTCAGCTGTAAGGCTATAAAACATGCAGATGAAGTTTTTTGTATTTCTCCTTTCAAACACGGAGGGCATCTGCTTCAAGTGCAGCACGAGTATAAACAGCCTAAAAACAGCTCACATGCAGTCAATTTATAATTAAAATATGTTCTTCTACATGTATAGTGTCCAGGCACTGGTGTGTTTTCACTTAAAGGCTTTGAAACACGAAATAAAGAAATTTAATGAGGATGCGATTTCCGGCGTAAAACGAAGCACCAGTGAAACAAGGAAAAACTCATATGCACTCAACTTAATATGTTCTTATAATTATATTCTGTAAATTCGCTGGAGTGTTTTTATTCATAAGGCTAAATTAGGGCTGTTCAGTGAGCTTGCACTGTCCGCACTGTCAAGTAGTCGACAGCTTACAAGACATGCTCCCTGTGCAAGCAAGAGGATCTGACCATTTTCAGGCGCTGCGGGATATCACTTCCATGTTATGGCAGCAAACTTCCTTGATTACTACGCCGGAGTGGGAATAGTTCCTTATCATATCGGCCTAGAAAATTGCAACTTTTCGTTTTCCGACGGTTTTAGTACACGGTATAACTACAGAAGAGTCAAGTTTTAAATAGGAAAAATATTGAAACTCTTTGGTAATTTTAAACGCAATGCAACTGGTCTAATTGGATTCAATGATTTATGCTAAGCTATGCTAAAAGTGCTATCGCCAGACTCTGAGATCGGCTGAATAGATTCCAAAATGGTAAAACTCAACTTAATAAGTTAACTCTGGGGAAGTTGGAGAATGAGCCTATTTCCAAAAAAAGTGGAGTGTTCCTTTAACCGAGGAACATGACACCAGGTTGAGACAGAAAGAAGTTTATTGAATATATGTAAAACAGAGATTTTTCATGGGACAAGACTTTCTTATTAGGTCACACAAAACAAATGTTAGACAAATAATTGTGCATCTTTTGTAGAATCTTAGCACAAATCAAGCAGCTGTCTCAAGCCCTTCGGATCAGGGCAATGAGGGCTCGTCTTCGGCACGGTCTACTATGTTCCGTATCCCAGAGTTCAAGTGGTCTCATATGCACCAGCGCCTTTTGACTGACCTGCTGTTTTCTATTGAGACCGATGTGCAGATGTGGAGAAGGTGAGAGAATCTCCAGGAACCAAAGATCAAATAGGCAAAAGGATAAAATATCTATATGACATTTAGCTTTTTGTAAAATCAGTATTGATAAAACATATTTATTAACAATCTTTAGGTGCGTAATCTTATTGTTGTTTGAGAAATCCATTCATATCAACAGTATCCACACAATCAGGATTTTGTTTTTCTCCTTAATTAACAGATGCCGTTTCTAGTTAAGTTAACCTGGGAGGAATATTGCAGTTATTCAGTTATTCAGTAACCTTAAACTTGTAAAATATGCTTTATAATGAAAACTATAAATAAAGGTCAAGACCAAGAATGTCGATTACCTTGAACTACCCATAGTTTCGTAACTAGTTTTCTCTCTTCCCCCCACAGTCATTCAACTAAGACAATTATGGACTTTGTGAACAGCAGTGAGAACGTAGTGTTTGTGCATAACACTGTCCATCTAGTCTCTCAGGTGGTGGACAACCTCATCATGGCCTGTGGAGGAATCCTTCCTCTGCTGTCTGCAGCCACCTCTTCTACGGTTAGTATGTTTGTGTGTTTCTGTCAAGTGCGTCAGAATCAAATAGAACCTATTACAATCAGCAATGTTGTCTATATGGAATGCATGAGAGATGTCTCAAAATATTAAGTGGCTGACAGTAAACAGATGCTTTTTTCTTGCACTTACTACTCTTGACAATAGGACAAATGGATTTGTAAAGTTCACTTTGGCAGCGCAAGTGTTGTGACATGATGCTATGCATTTCCCCTGCCACTAATGTGTTTCAGTCCTGCTGAAGGACAGTTAGGACAGTTACGTTAATTGAATTTGTTCAGCACCATTTTTCTGATTTCCTCCATTAATGGTTGGACATAAGGTTAGGGTTAGGCTCATATAGGAAATGTCTAAAAAAAAAAAAAATCCCAAGATCCTATATTTTTCAAGATCCTTGATGCTTTTCCATGCCATTCACAGCAGCTCTTGCTTCAAAGTAAAAGGATCATTTCAGTCAAGTCTGAGAGAATCCTTAAATCATGGTGTGATAACGTGTACATGCTAAATGAACACAGATCTCATTAGAAGAAAGTGTGCTGGCACATGTTAATGAAAATCATTTGTTTTCTTACTTTAATGATTATGAGTAATTTGATTACAATAGCCATGGTAATGAAAAGTGAGGGTGATGATAAAGGTGACCATCAGTACATTATGAAGCTTTGAGTGAAGATGGTGCTGATTACGAAGGCTGCAGCTACAGTAATGATGATAATGATGATGATGGCATTGTCTTGCAGCATGAGCTGGAGAACATTGAGCCATCTCAGGGTTTGTCTGTGGAGGCGTCACTGATGTTCTTGCAGAGGCTGATCAGTCTTGTGGATGTGCTGATCTTCGCCAGTTCACTCAACTTCACAGAAATCGAAGCGGAGAAGAACATGTCTTCTGGAGGAATCCTAAGACAATGCCTACGTTTGGGTATATCTCTCTCTTTCTGTCTTTTTGTTTAGTGATGTTTGCTAAGGCTTGATATTAATCTTTTAAGGCTTGCTACAGTTGACCATCTACTGTAGCAATTGCAAAGCAACATGCTAAAAATGCTCAAAACACCTTAGTAAAATCCTGGCAACTATCCATGACAGCTTAGAATTGTGATTGCATGGAACAGAATAATTTTTTTGTACTAATTAGGGTCAGTAAGAATATTATTTTTGAAATAAATCAATGCTTTTTATCCAGCAAGGATGTGTAGAATTGATCAAAAGTGACATTTATAATATTCAAATAACTGTTCATTTGAACTTTCTATTCATCAAAGAATCCTGAAAAAAATATATCACGGTTACCCGAAAAATATTAAGCTGCACAACTGATTTCAACATTAAAAATAATAGGTGTTTCTTGAGCAGAAAAGTATATTACAATGATTTCTGAAGGATCATGTGACACTAATGACTAAAGTAATGGCTGCTGAAAATTTAACTAATTAATTAATTAATTAATTAATTAGTTTATTTATTTTGCATGATTAATTGCAATTAATCACATCCAAAACCAAAGTTTTTGCTTACATAATATATGAGTGTGTACTGTGTATATTTATTATGTATATATAAATACAAACATATTCATGTATATTTAAGAAAAATGTTATGTTCATATGTTAAATGTATTTATATATATAATATAAAATATAGTAACATAAATGTACATACATATAAATATTTAATTCACTATATACTGTAAGTGTGTATTTATATATACATAGTAAATAAACAGTACACACACACACACACACACACATATATATATATATATAAACAAAAACTTATTTTGGATGCGAATTAATCACGATTAACTTATTTATACATAGAAAATTGTTAATTAAAATTCTAATAATATTTGTGTTGCTGTTTTATGGTATTTTTGATTAAATAAATGTAGCCTTGACCGCAAAACTCCAAAAACACACAAAAAAAAGAATCTTACAGTCCTCTAGCTTTATGAATAGTAGTGTATATATCTCATCTCTTTTTCCTGTCCTGCTCACTGACTCTTTGTTCCTCTTCCTTTTTCATTCCTCCATGATTTTTAAATGATGTCCTGGTCTTAATATTTTTCTCAGCCTGTTTCTCTCTCTCTCTCTCTCTCTTTCTCTTTTCTCTCTGCCCCTTTTTGTTTTCCCAAAAAAACATCTTCACTCCTTAATGGGGAATCAACTGGCTATTGATTTTAATTGAGTTTGATGTTAGCATGTGGATAAGCAAAACGTCGAAAGCACTGAAGCAGCTCACTAGGTTTTGGAGTCCTTTTTTGCTTATTGATTTCTCTCTATAATAACTGCTCTAATAGTGTTATTATAAGCTCTCCACACTGTAGTAGTCTAAAATGACGACAGTCATCAGGCCATTGACTGTAATGGCTGTTTTGTAGCCTGAGGCACCTCCTTCTTTATGTGTCTATGTATCACAAACTGTACTGCAGCATTATAGACCATATAACAGAAATCCAGCCGTTCAAAACGGTTACATTATTCATTTCTCTTTCTCACACACACACACACACTCTACATGACCCTCCCTGAAGCTATCTAGACACCATCAAACTCCCTCTCCTCTAAATACAACACTTCCACTCTACTACCCCTCCGCTTTGCCACATCGGCTCTCTCGCCCGTGTAACACCCAGACCCACTGAACAAAATGGCCGGCGTGTTAAATCGACTCGACAGTATGCAGCAAGGGCAGGGCGGACCTCCTGATTGGTGGAGTGAGAGCGAAGCCGAAGCCTGTTTTTAGGAGGGCTGAAAATATGAAATGAATATTTGATGAGGTCTGCCAGTGTGTAATCTGATTTGGGATCTGTAACAAGGTTTAGTCCGCCATCTCTCCGTCTATAGCCCTCTTTCTGTCTTTCGCTCAAATGACTAGAACGCCTAATGGAAAAAGCTGGTCCGTTCCTGCGCTGGTATAATACCTTTAATCTAAGCATTTTGGAGTTTACATTTGTCAATTGTCAAGGTATGAGAGGATAGAGCGTTGAATAGAGACATACACATGCAGTCACACACACACATTATTGTGCAGTTCAAACTCATGTGCAGTACATTAAAATGAAAACACACACACATGCACCATTCTAATCTTACATATAGCATGCAATACATCAAATTAAATGCAGCAAGAGGATTTTTCTGCGTCGTGGTGGTGGGAACCTGGCCAAAATGATTAAACACAGAATAAGCAACGTCATCTGTTTTCCAAACCTCATACAGTTTAATGTGTTTTCCTTTTCTATACGATATGTTATGTTGTGTCTCGGAGAGGAATTACCTTGCAGTGAGTTTCTGTATTGTTATTCATTTGTTAATTCACATCAAATTATTTTAAACTTGTATGTTTATTTTTAGTGGTGTAAAGATATATGAGATATTAAAAATATATTAGTTAATGGCCAGTATCAGAGAATATAATTTATCTGTATTAGTAAAAATGACTTCTGTATTGGCTGATATTTAATGCTCTATGCTAACTACCACTGTTTTTATATTCAGATTACCTTTGCCATCATCTAACACTTAATTAAATTTAATCTTCAAAAACACGTTTATAAATTAATAAGACTTAAATCTAATGTTTAGCCAATCGAAAATGAATATCCATTAATTAATTAATTAATTTTAGATTTTAGTTTATTACTTCTAGTCCATGTAGACAAATTAGTATTAGAATACATTTTAATATTGGCAATTTATTGATTATCATTTGATGACATGAAAATAATTATTGCTTAGGAAGACATCGCTTAGTACCTATTTACTACCTGTTTAACTTGTTTATTTTATGAAGGAAGTCTCTTATTCTGACTAATATGGCATGTATTTCATTAAAAAATACAGTAAAAAATAACCTTTTTTTTGTTTTTTAAATGTAAAAAAAAATTGTGCTGCAGACATGCATGATACCTAAAATCATGATGTTTTTGTGGAGAGATGTGCTATTACTTTTCTAAATGACTAGATTTATGACGATCTGCCAGGTGGACATAAAAAGATCTCTTAGACCTACACACTGTGGAGTTTAGAATATCACAGAGTCTTTGAGGTGGGCTTTTTTAACTTGGGCCAGTAAACAGCCACCTTTCCACCATCTTGCAATGCCTTAGAAACTGCCTCGAATACCTTAGAAACAACATTGTAACACAAAAATATCCATATTCTTAAAAAAAAAAAAGTTATTTTATGATGTCTACTTATGACTTCAGTTTTCACCAAGTTCACTCATAAGATGGTATTTTAAGCCCTTTTTCATTGTCATGCAACGACCTTCTCATATGTCATGTTTCCTTTAGTCTGTATATCTTTTCATTCTAGTACCCTTTCATCTCTATGATGTTGTCGTTTTCTCTGCATTTCTAGCTCTCAGTTGCACTCTCTCTCTGTCTGTCCTTTTCTCACACACTCTCTCTCCCCTTCAGTGTGTGCGATGGCTGTGAGAAACTGTCTGGAATGTCAGCAGCACACTCTGGGTAAGTCTAGTGCAGAGAGCAGCCGTGGACAGCAAAGCCTTCTGGGAGCCGCCAAGTCTATACCAGCACAGGCAAGTTCAACTTAATGCCAAGGATACCTACCTCTCTCTCTCTCTCTCTCTCTCTCTCTCTCTCTAGTGTCCAGATGGTAATTTTAAATAGAACCTTAAACAGAATCCTCAAATAGAATCCTTTTGGTCAATGGCCCAAGGTTTGATTTTTACAGTTCCAGTAAAAAATAAAACCCTTTTTCTTCCTTAATGTGTTGTGTAACTTACACTCCACACTCACAGCTCATCTATTATTAAGAATCTTAGCAAAACTGTTGCATTAATGCCTCAGTGCTGTCTAAATGTGGAACAGCAAACAGAAGACTCCCTAGTTTTTACACAATCCAACTGAAATCAAATGAGAAGTGGAAAAAAAATGTTTTTGAAAACAACTGTCTGTGCTAAGCTGAAATTGTGAATGAGACTGTGTGAACTGTATTTGTGTATTACAGAGTCCTGTGGACATTGTGACGGGAGGGATGTCTCCTATCAGAGATTTAGACCGGCTTCTGCAGGATATGGACATCAATCGTCTCCGTGCTGTAGTGTTCAGAGATATAGTGAGTTTTTTTTTCACTTTGTACTCATATTCAGCTACTGCATCTCTGATCTCTTGATTTATATTTTTATATTTTTATTTTGTTTTACAGCCATTATTCCAGTCTTTAGTGTCATATAAACCTTCAGAAACCATTCTAGTATGTTAATTTGGTGCTGAGGAAACATTTCTTCTTATTACCAAGATTGAAAACCTTTGTGTTAAATATCAAAGCATTTATTTAAAATAATTCTTGTATCAATGTAAAGGTCTACACTGTTTGTGCACTCTTGTTGAATTAAAAATTTGTAATTTCTTTCAAAATAATAATTAGCAATCGTATTGACCCCAAACTTTTGAACGGTAGTGTGGCTAATTTTTATAATACTGTAATATTTGCAAATTGTTTTGTTGTGTGCTGTGCTTTAGGAGGACAGTAAACAAGCTCAGTTCCTGGCCCTGGCAGTGGTCTACTTCATCTCCGTTCTCATGGTATCTAAATATCGAGACATCCTTGAGCCACACAATGACAAAAGACATCCCCAGCGCTCACAGTCTGTTAGGAGCACAGGTGACCATCTGAACCCACACATTTCACTGGTGCAAGTTTGAACCTAGGGAACCTACAGAACAAATACTCATGCATTCAGTGTTTTGAGCAGTTGACTGATGTATTTCTTTTTTTTTTGTTGTTGCAGAGAGTGTTCAGTCTGATCTTGAGAATGGTTTGTCTCCCCATCGTCGGGACTCTAGTATTGAAGATGGGAAGACCTCAGTCATCACCGAGGCACAGACCGGCCCAGATGCTGTGTCCGAAGCCCTGTCTACTTTGTCCTCTGAAGTCAGGAGAGGTCAGGATGTCACTGATAGAGACAGCAAAGGAAAAAATGTTAATGTCAAGGATATTTTGAGAAGCCTTGTTAGTGCACCCTCTGATGACGTCATAGTGGACCCTAGCCTCATACCTCCCGGGTTTCTGGGTGCAGTGGGCGATGCTTCCCGTGACCAGTCTGTCCAGTTCCATTCTTTTGACAGGTGAGTGGACAATCAGACTTTATAGTTAACTGGTCAATCTGTGCGCACAGATCTAAGCAATTTGCTGGAAAGTTTTGTTTTTGCCAGCTATTGTTCTCTCTTCAAAAATGTTATTCTGACTTCAGGTAAAAACCACCAACATCAACAACAACAAAACGTTTTCTCTTAGATTGTGCTATGGCAGCGGTCTGTGTGCATTTTGTGATGGACAACTTCTGCTGTGGAAGTGTTTCATACTATACACAAACAAACAAACAGCCTTTCAAAAGCAAAGCCCATTAAAACGGGCCTCAGGAGACACATACACATCCACTTGTCCATTCCTCCACCAGTGGATTTGTGTCAGTGTGTGTGCGTTTGTGGTGGTTTGTCTGTGTGTGTGTGTGTGTGTAAGGGCAGATGGTTATTGTAAAGGGGGGAAAAACACCAGTTCATTGTTTCATATCTAACAATAGAGCTCAACACTAAGAAGGTTCACATTTTTGCTTGCCCTGCCAAAATCTGCACTGGTCTCCTAAAAAAAAAAAAAACAGCAACACATTTTTGACCTATGTAACCATGTAGCTTTGATGAAAGTTCAAAATATCTGGATTTACTTTGAATATATATATATATATATATAAATATATATTAAATTGATTTAAATTTTTTTTATAAAATTATTATTTTTGTATTATTATTATTATTTTTTATGTATGTATGTATTTTTTTATGTATCTATTGTTTTATAAAATTATAGCTTTAGTATGACTTTTGATCAATTTAATTCAAAATAATTAAGTATTAATTAAAAAATAAAATCTTACTAACCCCAATCATTTAAATGGATGTTGTGTACATAAGTGACAGATTTCAGATTGCATGTGCACCATTTATAAACTTGTGTGTCTTTTGGGATGTTTTTTTTTTTATTCCTTTGCATTTCTGCCTGTTTAAAAAGTGTAGTGTAACTGTTGCTCCACAGGGATCATTGGGTGTGTTAGGAAACAAGATCCATTGCTATGTGTTGGCGAACGTTTGCACTGTCTGGTTTTTATTTGCTGCATTGTCTGTGCATAAGTCTGACATAACCATAGAGGGTTTATTACAAAAAAAAGAGAGAAAGAAAGATATTATTTTTGTGTTAGAAATAGAAACCAGTATTTCATACCTTCTTCTTTCTGTTTACCTTTTGCTCTTTCTCACATCTCTTCTCCTTTCTATGTCTTCTGGGCATCTGTGAGACATCCCTCTGATCTGGCCTTGTGTCTTATCTGAGGAATGCTCTGTCAGGTATCACCACGCTGCTGATATCAGGACAGGGATTACGCTGGCTCCTGCAAAGGATGAGCTCAAAGCTCCCAGCAGTCACTGCAGCTCTTTTCTGCCGCCACCACTAAGAAATAAAGACATTCTTAAAGAAGACTTGGTCTTTCATCAGGTCTTCAGTCAAACCAAGCTTCTTTTGCGGCCTGTTCTTACCAACACGAATGTTTGGTACAAAAATTTGATCAGTTTTTCGCATACAATTTGTCTTTTCAGACTATAGGTCTTCTCGAATCCTAAAATCAGCACCCGACCCGAATAATTCTTACACAAATCTGCATGCATAAATTCATTTTTTAAAAGAAAAGCCTGATAAAAATTAAATCAGTAGCCTAATAAATCATGCTTCAAGGAGACATACAGAAAAGAAAAGCCCTGCATGAAAATGCAGTGTAATGGAAGGAGTGGCTTTTCCTGATGCATCTCTTATCTTTAAAATGAATTTCTGTGTGAGAGTTTACAAATGTTTTAGAGACGACGAAAGATGAATCTATTTCAGCATATGCTGAAAACAGCATATAGCTAACTGTTTTCATTTATTTGCTTAATGTATTACTTGTGGCACATACACAGTGAAAAACAATAGTATAAAGGTATTTTGTGTTAAACGAGTGGTTTTTGAAAGTCGGTGCTTGAAATAGGCTAAAGCTTTTTATTTCATTAATTTTTATTTATGACTGCAATGTTTTTTCCTATAATTCATAAAAAGACCTTTTTAAAACATTTTAATTGAGGAGTAAATAGCCTAATCATTTGTTATCCTCACAGCTTGTTAGTTAAGCGTTAATATCGCGGGGCAAATTAAATGTAATTTTAATTTAGTTATAAAAGGAGCTTAATAATAATAAGCCTAATAAAAACAACTGACTGTAACAGGCTACATTAATTGGAAATGCCAAATACTCTTAATATAGCCAATAATGGATGTTTTTGACAATATCTCTGGTTATTGTCGATACAAGATCATTATCTTTCAATGTAAACCAGCAAGGGAGGTAATTGCAGTGCCATCTATCGTTTGGACTGATTTTTTTGAGCGCAGTGGCACTGAGAACGTTAATTTATATTTCATATAATAATAATATTTCAGATAATTTTTTTATAATTGAATATATTTACATAATTTTTAAAGTATTTTTATGGATGTAGTCTTTTACATAATGTTAGGTCATTAAAGTTGTGTTCATAGTAAAAGAAAAAATCTAAATTCTGCTAAAAGTAGTTTCAAATAGAGTATAACGTCAACTACAACATACAAAGTTCCTGAAAGTATTTCATGTCAACTGCCAATTTCCCAGAGCGTGAAGGAAAGTCTTATCTCCTCTCAGGATCCCCGGCAGAGAGGTGCCGAGTTATCTGGATGACTCCAGCTCTGAGTCTGGTGTTTTCCAAGTCCACTTACACACTCACTCTCCCTCTTCAAAACACTCTCACATGTCCTTCCCTCCAAACATTCTCTCTCACTGTCATTTAGAGTCCTGCTTTTGTCTCATTTTGATTTGACTATTTTAAGTTGTTTTCCACTGCACACATGAATGAATTAGCAACCGAATATTTCAAACCCGGAGTGATGAATACTCCCACTGTTCCGTCTGCTGAAGTCTGATCACTGTTGCTGCATTTTTCTCTGAAGTTATACTCTGTGCCAGTATTCATGCATACTTGCTAAACACAGTGTATTTTGGAACACCCAGGGTGGTATGATTGAATCCCAGGGGATTTACGAGTGTTATATATGGAAAAAAACAGGGTCTCCTAGATAAAGAAGGCATGGGGTCAAGGGTTAAACAGACATTAAATTTATTTACTATCAACAACACCCTGATTTCACCATACGTCTTTCTTACCCCACTGTTGTTTTGACATGAAGTCTACAAATATTTGCTGATAGAATCCAGAGACCAGTGAATAGTGTCATAATGACTTGTTAGACAAAAATTTGATGTATACAGGGTTAGGATATCACAGAGATAACAAAATTACTGTTCCCTGTCTGTCAGTCACTACGAGTTATGTCGTGACGACAGACTGGGGTCTTGCCTAGAGCCCTGATTCGCTCTGCTTAAGAGAAAACGCCAATGAAAATTGGCAAGTGGTTAAGCAATCCAGAGCCACTCCCCTTCATCCGGGAATAAAGAGGCGTCAGGTGCAACCACTCATCAGATTTTGCTTTGGAGCCGCAAAAGTTTTTGCCTGCTGCTTTGAAGTGCTGCAACGAGGAGGAAACTGAAGCAGAAGTTGTTCTCTGTGGCGTCAACGACACAATTAGCGGTTTCCCTGTCAAGGGAATCCCCTGGGTGTGTCACAAAAGAGCAATTTCTGAATGCGGTCATTTCGCGTCTTTTTCAAGATGCCGATTCGGCCGTGTGCTCTTGGTTGTGGGTGTTACCTGCCTCCCAACGACGGCCACGGAGGTTGTCTTCACTGTCTGGGTCTCCAGCATGCTGAAGACACCTTCGCGGAGGGAAGATGTCCTCATTGCGAGGCCATGCCCCTGGCAGCGCTGCGATCCCGCCGTCCTTCGGGATGAGCAGGCACCCTCTGTTGCCACCCGGCCCCCCCTGTGAGTGCCACTCCCCCAGTTCCTGCCCCGCGGACCACTCACCCCTCCCGCAGTAGCTGTCCTGTAAGGCTTCCAGGTGATTCGGCGGGCCGTCCAAGGGCGGTCCTTATGTTTCGTTTGGAGCGCTGAGGGAAGATCAGATATCGCTCGCTGCATCTGGGGACGGGCTATTGTCAGCCTTCGGGTGCTGTGGCTACCGTTGAATCTGATCCAGAGCTGATGGCCATGCTTGCCCGGGCCCCTGTGAGCATCGGGTTGGAGGTGTCCACACCTCCCAGCCCAGAGCCTTCATGGCTGGACGTTTGGTTCCTGGGTGCTGACCGTGATAGCAGATCATGGCCCACTACGGTTCCTTTCTTTCCTTAAGTGCATGAGGGGTTAACGATGTTGTGGACACCTCCTTTCACAGCCAGAAGCCGCTCGTCACCCTCCTCCGTCCTCACCATCCTCGATGGCGGGGCGGCCAGGGGCTATGAGGACATTACCCAGGTGAAGAGAGCAGTTGCGGTGCACTTGTGTTGATGCAGGAGCTGCGCACGGCGACTGACTTCGCTCTCCGGGCAGCGAAAGTCACAGCACGGCCCCTGGGTAAAGCGATGTCTGCTTTGGTGGCCCAAGAGCGCCATCTATGGCTCAACCTGAC
This sequence comes from Enteromius mattozi, assembly GCA_032359235.1. Classification (NCBI taxonomy): domain Eukaryota; kingdom Metazoa; phylum Chordata; class Actinopteri; order Cypriniformes; family Cyprinidae; genus Enteromius; species Enteromius mattozi. The sequence continues at coordinate 1,949,915 of JAUMHE010000042.1, read as the reverse complement.
TGAGATGAGGGACTCAAACAAGGTGAAGTTTTGGGATGCCCCCATCTCCCAGGTTGGCCTGTTCGGCGACACTGTCGAGAATTTTGCGAAGCAGTTCTCGGCAGTCCAGCAGCAGACCGAGGCGATCCAGCACATCCTTCCCCGGCGTGATCCTCCATCTGCCGCGCGTCACGCTTCGCCCTGCTCGTTGTCGAGGGCACCCTCCTGCGGTGACAACACCTGCTCCGCCCCGTGCTGAGACTCAGTTGAGGCCGGCACATCGAGCCTCCCGCAGGAAGGCGGCCCCACCCCGCCTCAGCAAACCTCCAAGTCCTCCCACACGGTGGTACCCACAACATTACCAAAAGAGCAATTTCCTTGTCCTCCGGGCCTCAGCGCTCGTGGGTTGACTGTGAGTGACGCTCCCCTTCCTCACTCTCACCCACAGCGCCCCCTTTCGCCAGTGGCCAAGAGACGGCGTTTAGGGAACGCACCGCTTCCCCACGTGTCTCTGGCCGGTCCTTCACAGGATCCAGACAATCTGACTGTGGACAACCAGAACGCTATACTTTCTGCACCTCTCAGTTTGACTGTTCATCGCTGCACACCCCTTGGCATGCCGGTGAATCCGATGATGCCACTCGCGCAGTGTCTAGATTTGTAAATCTCGCTACCCAGGCCGTCGCAGTGGCTTATTCGGACGATTCGGCTCGGCTACGCGATCCAGTTTGCCCGGCGATCTCCCAGGTTCAGTGGAGTTCTCGAGACTTCGATGGCAGTCCGAAACGCTCCCGTCTTGTGCAAGGAGATTGCTGTCCTCCTGGCAAAGGATGCAATCGAGCCGGTCACTTCAGCCGAGATGGAGGCGGGGTTTTACAGCCCTTATTTCATTGTGCCCAAGAAAGGTGGTGGCCTTCGGCCGATCCTGGACTTGCGCATTTTGAAACAAGCCCTGCACAAGCTTCCATTCAAAATGCTCATGCAGGAACACGTTGTCAAGTGCGTTCAGCCTCAGGATTGTTTTGCAGTGATCGACCTGAAGGATGTCGATTCTTCAGAGACACAGACCATTTCTGCGTTCGAGGGTCGAGCATGGCAGTACAAAGTCCTCCCCTTCGGGCTCTCCCTGTCTCCGCGGGTCTTTACGAAGGTTCCTTCAGAGGCAGAACAGTTCACACTGAAACCATTTCAAAGGCTCCTGGGGCATATAGGATCCACAGTCACGCCGCTCGGATTGCTTCATATGAAACCACTTCAGCACTGGCTACACTCCCGAGTCTCGAGATGGGCATGGTGCAGTGGGACACTCCGCATGATGATCACGCCGGCTTGTCGTTGCACTTTCAGCACATGGACAGACCTTGTGTTTCTACGGGCTGGGGTGCCCTTAGAACAAGTGTCGCAGCATGTTGTGGTAACAACAGATGCCTCCATGGCGGGCTGGGGTGCCACAACGGGCAAGCAGCCTTGGGGCTCTGGACAGGGCCCCGTCTGCTTTGGCACATCAATTGCCTAGAGCTGTACTAGCTCAGCTGCTGCAAGACAGACACGTATTGGTCCGCTTGGACAATATTGCGACTGTATTGTACATCATCCACCAGGGGGGTCTACGATCACACCGCATGTCCACCCCAAGACAGTCCAGCTGATTTGGAGTCGATTCAGAGAGGCTCAGGTAGATCTGTGCGCCTCTCATGAGTCCTCCTCATAATGCCGGTTGTATTTTTACCTGACCGAGGCTCCTCTCGGTATGGATGCTCTGGCGCACGGCTGGCCTCGGGGTCTACTCAAGTATGCGTTTCCCCTATTGAGCCTGCTCCCACAGACCCTGTGCAAGGTCAGGGAGGATAAGGAACAGGTCCTGCTGGTTGCGCCTTACTGGCCCACCTGGACCTGGTTTTCGGAACTCATGCTCCTCGCGACAGCCCCTCCCTGGCGCATGCTTCTGAGGGAGGACCTACGCTCTCAGGGGCTCGGCACCATATGGCACCCGCATCCAGATCTGTGGAACCTCCACATGTGGCTCCTGGACGGGACGCGGCAGACTTGAGTGGCCTGCCACAAGCTGTGGTAGACACGATCACTCAAGCTAGAGCTCCCTCTACGAGGCAAGCTTATGCTTTGAAGTGGAGTCTGTTAGCAAGCTGGTGTTCTTCTCGCCGAGAAGACCCCTGAAGATGGACGATAGGAGTTGTGCTTTCCTTTCTGCAGGAAAGGTTCGAGCATAGGCTGTCGCCCTCCACCTTGAAAGTGTATGTGGCTGCCATTGCAGCACATCACAATGCAGTAGACGGCCGGTCTTTGTGAAAGCACGACCTTATTGTAAGGTTCCTGAGGGGTGCCAGGAGGTTGAATCCTTCTAGGACACCCCTAGTGCCCTTCTGGGACCTTTCTGTTGTCCTGGTTGGACTTCAGGGAGGTCCCTTTGAGCCGCTGGAGTCAGTCGAGCTGAAGTTCCTGTCTGCTAAGACAGCGCTCCTGACAGCGCTCACATCCATCAAGAGGGTCGGGGACCTACAGGCATTTTCGGTGAGCAAAGAGTGCCTTGTGTTCGGATATGTGCCCAAGGTTCCCACCATGCCGTTTCGCAATCAGGTGGTAAACCTGCAAGCACTGCCCCCAGAGGAGGCAGATCCAGCCTTGGTATTGCTGTGTCCCGTAAGAGCTTTACGCATATATGTAGACTGCACGTATATCATCCTCGCCAGTCAGACTGGGAGGAGCAGATGACGTCAGGCTCAGTATCAGTGTGCATGCCCGGGGTCCAGTTAGCCCCTGTACTGGGCTAGATGTCCATATAGTTAATTCCCTGCGGGTAATCCTATATGTGTATCCTCCACGGTAAGGTTTCCCTTGGTAAACCCGTGTCATCCCTTGACAGAGTACTCTGTCCATCTCTACTGCCAGTCGTTTCCTCTCCTTCCCTGGATAGGATCTGCCTTAGAGACAAGATCGTATGTTGTACTGCCCCACTTTTGGTCAGTCCATACTAGGGTTCCACATGTCACCTCCCACTGGTAGGATGTGATCCCTGTAGTGCCCTTTTCAGAAGGTCCACTTCCCCATTGTTTTGCCAGACTGTACAACAAATACAAGAGGTTGAAGCACCTCTTGCAGAAGGTTGAAATCCCTTCAGGAAGTAGAAAATTGCTACTTCAGGATCAACTCAGTGTGCTCACTCTGGTCCCTACGGGTATCAAAGTCAGCGAATCTGCTCTGGGGCGATGGGATGGTTACGACCTTTGCATAACATTTGTCTGACACGCGCCGCTTGTCAACATTTGTAGTGCTACAAGGTTGTAATGTTCAGGTTGTGGCATTTTCCATTGGACTCCAGTCTGTCATCACGACATAACTCGTAGTGACTGACAGACAGGGAACATCTCGGTTACGTATGTAACCCTCATTCCCTGATGGAGGGAACGGATGTTGTGTCCCCTTGGCACGACCTTGAACCATCGCTGAGAGCTGGGACTCATTTTCAGCTCTTCAGCAAATCTGATGAGTGGTTGCACCTGTCGCCTCTTTATATCCGGATGAAGGGGAGTGGCTCAGGATTGTTTAAACACTTGCCAATTTTCATTGGCATTTTCTCTTAAGCAGAGCAAATCAGGGCTCTAGGCAAGACCCCAGTCTGTCGTCAAGACATAACGTCTCCGTTCCCTCCATCAGGGAATGGGGTTACATACATAACTGAGACGATATTTTTTACAACAGGTTATTTGATATTGACAACTTTAAAAATAAGATGATTTATATATGAATGAATTAATTAAATGTATCTGTTTTTAGATGACACCAAGGAATACAATTTTAAATGTATTTTTTTATTCAATTAACAAAACAGCACAGTATAAAACTCAATACCATTAGGACTAATTTAAAACAGCATTTCTTTGTGAAGAAACTAATTGTTCAGTCCTCATTACACATCGGTTGAAAATGTCGATCCACGTCCAGTAAGATCAGTTTCTCACACACACTTCCTTGCACCCGATCTCACATTTGTGCAGATTACGGGAAACATGCTGTTTACATGTCGTCTCCTGGAGTGTTGGTTAAGACTGCTAAATAATTCAGCGTCTGGAATTCAAACCCCACGGATGCTGGTCAGCGCTGGCCTGGTGGTATACACCTGGCAGCTCTGATTAATTGACAGCGGTAGTGAGTTGGGGCTAAGTGTGGCTAATGGTGTGCTGAATAATTTAAAACCTGCGTATTTTGAGCAGATGGATACCCCCACTATCCCAACACCGGTCAGCGCTAAACATGCACTTGAGAGAGAACAGAAATGCGCTGTTGAACAGCAAATGTAATGAGCATGATACTGCGAACCTTCCAGTTTATAAATTCCTTTGGTTTTCTCGGACTGGCTATTTTCAAGTTAAGGAGACATCAGATGTTTAGAAATGGTGTGAGAACACTCTCGTTCTCGTGCCTTAGCTCCTAGGCAACTTCCAGCGGGACATTTGAAGCGGTCTGTCCTAGACGGCTCTTATCTGACGCTGGCGTGCCTCCTCAGTCTGTAGCGTCTCTGTGGATGTGTTCTGGAGAGGAGCTGGTGACTGCGTAGCATTACCCCCTCTGTCAGCACTGATAAACTCAACACTAGCCACTGTGAAAGGCCAGAGCTCTGTCATGGCTTTCAACTGATATGAACCATTTCCATTTTTACCTCTAGACAATGTAGAATGCAGCAGAGACCTGTGACATCATTATGAAAGCTTTTAAATACTGATGTGTTCTTTATCTTGCTACATTTTAGCATTTTTGAAAGGGCTACCATGGTTACTTTGTAGGGATGTAACGGTATCAAAATTTCACGGTTCGGTAATACCTCGGTATGAATGGCACGGTACGGTATTTATTGAA
>JAUMHE010000042.1:1925650-1943618 GCA_032359235.1 Enteromius mattozi | reverse complement strand
GTCACGCGACCACGGTATTATCGAAAAAATTTGATATTGCGGTACGACGGTATTTACAATACCGTTACATCCCTATTACTTTGTGTTTAATGTTTCCTCCCTGGTTTACTTTAACATGCAATCCATTCTTTAATGCTACTTTATAGGCTATATTTTCTTTTTACAATGTAATGGAAGTTACAGTATTCAAAATTATGACATGCTTACCCATTTTATTTTATTTTTTTTATTATCAATTACATTTGTTTTTCCCCGAAATCCTAACCGCCTAGTTGGTAATTGATAGGATGAGGAGCATGATGTAGCCATCTGTAGGTGTTGCTTCACCTGCAAAAGATGTAGAAATTTGGCAATTTTTGATAAATATTGTGCGGTATTTAATTCAGATTTAGCACTGATTACAGAACTGGCTTTACTGAGATGCACATTGCATATTGCACAATATTTATCATGCAGCCCTAGTTCGGAGTATTCTAATGCCAGACCAACAATAGGAACATATCAAAGTTTAAGTCATTCACTGAAAATCTTTCCCTCTATAGTAGCTCTCAAATACTGTTCATCATGTTTATTTGCAACTCAAGCAATAGCCAATGAAGGCATCAAACATTTATTTTCATTTTTTAAAATCTCAATGTGAGCTATTCCTTTTGTAGTCTTTTGATGGATTAATTTTTTTCTGGCTACTTTTTTTTTAACCCTCAGAATGAACTCAAATTTTGAAGACATTTTCAGTCTTTCGATCTTTACCTAACCGCAAAACAGCTTGTTCATCAGATAATCTCAAGACATGACACTGTACAGCGACACACAGTAGCTTCTAGACCATAACACACCGCCAAATTTAATCAGTCACAAAGTTTAGAGCTCTGAGTGACAGGAGCTGGGAGGCCATTGATTGGTCGGAAGATAGATGCTGCCATTATGGAATATTCTGTGTCAGGGAAACAGGGCTCTAATTACACTAACACAGTAAATGGGCTTCTTGTGTTGTGTGAGCTGGGCGGCTTTTTATGCTAAATCACATTATGTGCAGCATATTTAGCCAACATCATCAGTCTGATCATTACAGGGCTGACGATGGAACAAGAGCTAATGGTTTTTTGACAGAGTGCTTGATTCTCTAGCTCTGTGTATTTATCAGAACATCAGAGTCTGCTTTCTGCATTGCGTGATAAGACATTAAAAAGGCTTAGAGGAACAGCTCAAAATATAATGCAAGCATAAAATTCTTTAATTCAATTCAACCCACAAAAAAGAAGGTTACAGTTAATTTTGATAGTCCACTTTGGACGTTCTACTAACTACAATTAACTATAATGTCAACTACATGTCAACTAATTTTCATTAATTGGCAACTACATGTCTACTAACTCTCAGAATAGACTGTTAGGGTAGGTTTAGGGTTAGTAGAATAAGTTGACATATTCTTGTAAAGTTTCTGATAGTCAGTATGTTGTATGTTGTGGACCCATCAAAATAAAGTGTTAGAAGATATTACACAGACAGTCTACTAATACTATAATGACTACTAGTTGACATGTAGTTGCAAAATTACTTACTATTAGTAGAATGTCTAAAGTGGATTATCAAAATAAAGTGTTACCAAGAGAAAGAATATATTTTTTAAAATAATAATAATAGTACTAATGTACAACAGCCTTAAAATCCTTGCATTATATTGATTAACTGTTGTCTTCTTTGTCATTCATTCTTTTACAGGAGTGTAGTTGTGGCACCCAAGAGGATAGGTGCTCCCTCACCGGGAATGAGTACAGTTTCTGCAGCTGCATCCGTCCCATCAGTCACTCCTGCATCCTCAGGTGAAGCTCCAGTCAACAGTGTGTCAGTGGTGTCCGCAGGAGAAACTGTTGAGAGCCCAGAGTCTGCACCAGGTGAGTGTCTTCATGAAAGAGTGTGTCAATAAGTACACCATACCAAAGTCTACACCTTACCAAATTCTAGTAATTATTTTGTGATAACAGTGATATATATATAGGGTAGGGTTAGGGTATATATATATATATATATATATATATATATATATATATAAAGCTGGTTCTTTGATTAGCAGTAAATCTCCATCACCTGTCTTCAAATGGAGCCGCAGTTAAAGACAGGGTAAGCGATTTTTCAAAAATGCTTTAGAAAGCAGAGTCGGGGCCGAGTACCAAAACAAACTTGCATCATAAATAGAAACGGCAATTCATAAATAGAAAATCGTGCCGCTCGCGTCCGGTGTAGACAGCATCACACTGTTTATAATGACTTCTATAGTGTTTTGTTGTGCTGCTCATGTAGACTGTTTTACATTGGTTCTGCTTTGTTTCACAGAACTAATCATTGCCTGCCACATATGTGTGGGGCGGAGCTATTAAAATAGGGGCGAGACCCTTTTGGGGTAGGGGCGTGTTTGTTTTGGTGATTTCAGATATGCTTGTAAACTTTTTAATGGGGTCCTTTTTATAAATTCAGTTATTATTTTGTCTTGTTGAGTATATGTAAACATCTGTTATGTGAAAGCTCATTCAGAATAGTACTAAATAAAAAATAACATGCATTTTCATGATCCCTTTTATTTTGTTTTTTGAGTTATTAGCATTTTGCACATTCTGCAAGGGGTATGTAAACTTATGAGCACAACTGTGTGTGTGTATATATATATATATATATATATATATATATGTATACAAAGAGAGAATAGCATTTATTTGAAATAAAAATATTTTGCAACATTAGTGACATAAATGTCTTTACTGTGACATTTGATCAGTTTAATGCATCCTTGCTGTATATACTGTAAGTATTAACTTATTTCCAAAAAAAGGCAATTGAAAAGATTTCAATAAAAATAATGATTAATGGCATTGATATCCATATAACTTTACTTTGTGTGTTTGTGTGTGTGTAGGTATAGCTGTAGTTTTTAAAATGTCTTCATAGATTAAATGTCAAAAACTGACTTAATGGCATCTAATGTGGTCTTCACAATTCATACATCAGCCAAATAATATTTTTCTGGATATCTAATCATATCAACAACTATCTGTGATGATTAGGGGCTGGATTTGAATTTTAGCCAACATCATCATCTTTCTATGAGATGTTCTTTATTTTGAAACCAACATGTGTGTGCACACATGATCCTTTGTGTGTGAAGGGATTGTTTTTAGTTCCCTTTAGCTTTTCTTGTCTTTGAAGTAGTGCACTCATGGGTCTATATCTCATGCTTGTAGTTTTAAGCTTGTCTGTATTTTTATGGTTCTCTTGTGTATGTCTGTGCAAAAGGAGAGGGGCAGGTCCCAACTGAATAGAGATAAGCTAATTTTCTCAGAGCCGTTTGAAGTGGCTACTTCATCAGCGAGCAGGAGACTCTCCGCAGATGCACATGTGGGTGCTTAAAGAGCCGCTGTCCCCCAAAGCCAGGAACATTCCACACTGCTGCAAGAGTTATCCCTGCCCCGAGACCCTACGTGTGTGTGGGGAGGGATATTAGTGTATGCAGATTTATTGTTTCTGTAAGAGAGAGCATGATCGTGCCAAGACCTTCACAAGACCAAAATGTGTCACTTTCAGGAGCAAGATAAAATTTATTGGCATATAATTATTTGTACACTAATCACAGCCACACACACAGGAATAATGAATTTATGGGCTGTTTTATCAGGGGGAGTGTAAGAGCTGCTCTAATGCTTATTTTACATGAATTCTAACCAGAGCAGAGCTATCATTCAGCTAAAGCTCCTTTCACATGGTGTCAGGGCTTCAACATAGATCTTCACACTTCTCCCTTATATAAAAAGTCTTAGAAAGCAGCAGGAAATGCGTATTTTACTAGGTTGTTAGAAGGGCTAGGCAATATGAATATTGTCAAAGCAACATTATGAATATTGTTTAATTTTTAATGCACTTTATTTTACAATTAGACAAATCATTACATACATAGATGTGCTTAAACTTCAATAGCATAAATGGTCACTTTTTTACTGTCTCTATAAGGGGATTGATTCATGATTCAGTGATTCATTTGTATTTTCATGCACATGAATAGTGCATGCATTAATGTTTAAATTCTTTTTGTAAAAATGCACTACAGTTCCAATGTTTTTGAAAGAAGTGAGTGCTCAGCAAAGCTGCATATGTTTGTTAAAAATGTAAAGGTAAAAAAATGATGATACAGTAAAACACTAACATTATAAATATTCTCAATAATATTCTTCTTATCAGTCAGTTGTGCAGCTTAATATTTTTGTGGAGACCTTGATAAATTGTTTTCTTCTCATTTTTTGATGAATAGAGAGAACAGCATTCATTTGAAATAAAAAATCTCCCGTAACATTATAAATTAGGACTGTGCGATATATATCATTCGATATATTCATGCACATCTCGTCAGTAAAGCCGGTTTTCACCGCTAATCAAAGAACCGGCTCTTTGACAGAAATTAATATGATTTTTTTCATATTGTTAATTGTGCTTATAAAGTACAGTGATTAAATATTATTCTTAAGGACCTTTAAAAAAACAGTATATTATTTTAAACTAGATTTTTACTTTGTTTCCTTGCATTAAACATTGCAATCTGATACAGTAGATTGGAAAACATTTACTGACAGTTTTTTTTTTATGAATGATATCAGTGCAGATTGTTTTTATTTTAAAAATGCCATAAAACCTATATAATGCAATACAGATATGTACTTTTTTTTTAATTCACATAATTCTTTTGTTTCTGCTTTAAGACAAGTAGGCCTATAAACATTATAGGAACATGTGCTTGCTTTAGCTTAAAGCATCCCTGTTTTGTTTGGCGTGTGCGTATTTGGGTAATGAGGTGTTTACTGGTTGTATTCTCTGCAGGAGGAACCTCCACCAGCTCCAACCTGCCATCTGTCCCTGCTTTATCCCCAATGACCCAGAGCTCCACCCCCAACATGAGGTCTCCACTTTAAACTGAAATATCATGCTTCATTTAAAAATAAAACCTATAGATTTATATTTCAGAAAAGATTTTCTTTAATGATCGTTTTTTTTTTTGGTTTGACATATCTTTGTTTTCATGTTTTCAGTATCTCAGAGAGGTTGGAACATGCTCTGGAGAAGGCAGCTCCTTTACTCCGAGAGATTTTTGTGGATTTTGCACCATTCCTTTCTCGCACATTGCTGGGGAGTCATGGACAGGAGCTACTCATCGAAGGCACCAGTGAGCTACTGTTCTACTCTTGTTACTGACATGTTTGGAGTATTCCACACAAATGCGTCTTATCTTTGTAACAATTTAAAGTTGTGTTCACATGATTACATACAAACTAAGAGACATCTCATCACTCCCGATATGTTACGAAAGCACTCACACTCCCTCTCTCACCTCCAACCAGATTTAAGCAGTAAATGTGGCTGGAAGTATCTTTTAACTCTATTATTATTATAGCAGGGTTCTTTTATAGAGCAGAGGGTCAGAGGTCAGCACGCTCATACGAGTGTTTGGCCTGTCCACTGCCACCTAAAGAAATGAAACGCTGATTGATAGCTGCAGGGCGACTTTAGAGAGCCACTTAGAGAGCAAAAATGCTTCCTTCCTTCCTTTTCCTCCAGCTTCCTGTTTTTTCTCACCTTTAGCTTTCATGTTAAATCTCTCGTGCACATTCTGCATATGTAGTTCCCTAGCAGCTTATTTAAAGCTAAATTTCAGATCAATAGAACATATGCTCACCATATTTAGTCTCATGTAATACAAGGCCCAAACATGTATTAGTTTACAGTAGCATCGTGTAGGTTCATTAAGGTCATCAATACTCTTTGACCCCTCAAGATGGTGCAGAATTAGACCACTCACAAATGTGTGTCAGCAGAACAGACACAAAAAATTAAAGGATTTTAATTCTCTAATTTCACATTAGAAATCTCATGGAACTGAATTGAACAGGTTTAGTATAGATTTCAACACAAATAGTTCAATGCTTATCACTAAATGGTGAAGGATAACATTTGTATTTGCCAAATTATTTACGATATATTTTATTGTATTTAATAATTTACAAATGTAAAATAATTTGCAGTATTTATACAGTGGCATGCAATTATTACAATAGCTTTCTTGATTCTGTTCAGTCAGTTGTAACATTTCGCAATTAGCTGTGTAAGGTTTGTTTTGTTACATTCAAAATCTTACTCATCTGTAATGATTAAAAGTGTACTTCTACTAAATCTGAAATGAAATCTGTTTTTTTTGTAGGTCTTGTGTGTATGAAGTCTAGCAGTTCTGTGGTTGAACTGGTCATGCTGCTGTGTTCTCAGGTATGTCATTCCTCCATCTCTCCTTAAGTTATTCTTTTCCCCCCTTTACTTTTAATAAATCCATTGTTGCAGGTGTTATCTTCACACTGCAAGCCCGATTCCTGTCTTACTAAGCTAGGAGTATAGACAGAAGTCCAGAAAAATGGCCAGGGAGCCCTTCTTAATGCTGTTGATATGAGTTCAAAGGTCAGGGGTCTTGACCCAGTGTAACGGCCTTGGTCATATAGACAGTCACAGAGGATAATGCAACATTGATAGCGTTTCGTGATCGATCAGCCTCCCCATCAGCTTTAACAGAGTATTTAAGGCAGGTAGGATGAAGGATTGATAGCAGAGGTCTGTGTTCTTGAGTGTGTGGTGTCTATGTGTACATAGTTTGATATAGTTTGGGAAAGAAGTGGCCCCAAAAGTGGTCTAAATCTGACCAGTCCTCCCTTTGGAGACATTCGAAGACACTGTTATTTGGAAAATGAATTCATAAATACGGTGAATACTATTTGTATTGATTTATTTGTTAATTTATTTATTGTTTATTCAGCAAATACAGTTTTTTTGAAGATCTCCAATATTGTGATTAAGATATTAAGCTTTAAAACTGGTTAATATTTGGAATCAATGAACCTAGAGAGGGGGATTTATTAAAGGTACATAATATTGATTTTCTTTTTACATTTATTTTATGTATATAAATATGGATTTATAATTTCATTATTTATATATTTATTTGTAGAATTTAATTTATAATTTTATTAATTAAACACACACAATATTGTGATTATGATATTAAGCTTTAAGCTTTAAAACTGGTTAATGAATCAGTGGATCTAGAGAGGGGGTCTAAAATGTGTTAGGATGATTTTCTGGGGTAGGAGGTTTATACAAGGATAGCTTGTAGTCATTATAATGACATTTACATTGCAAAGTTATAGTGTCGGTGAGTTATGAGTACATATGCCAGTGTTTATTATGAGGAATTCAGTGGTACGATTGTAGAATTGTGTGTTTGGTGAGAGAGTAAGCATGTGTGAATATGCACCCTTTTGAGTGTGTGTGATGGGGGCTAATGGAGGTAGCCATAGATTGCCCTTAGAGGAGGAGAGTCACTGAAGTGTGTGATATTCCGTCACTTCACACACACACTCACATTAAGTCGGGGCTACTACAGTTTTTAGTGGTTATCATTTTGCTTGAGCAAATGTTTATTAAATTATGAAGTATTTGCAATCCATAGACAAAGGTGAGAATAAATCGTGGTTTACATGCAAATAAGTAATGAACATAACCAGGCGCTTATTGTCTTTTTTCTTTAGTGCTTTTATTTTCAGAAATAAAGCTTTTCTCGTTCTCCTATAAGCTTCTCTGAAGGTAATCCAGAGAGATCAGGCATCAGACGGGGCGTCAGGGCCGCATATATTTGCAGAAGTGAGGCGTGAGGTGGGGGTCCCTCTGTGAACCCAAGCATCTAGAAAAGAGGGAATAAAGGACACGCTCTAATGCACCTATTTGTCATATCTGTCACGCTGTTGTGTAATGCTAATCTAATCAAAGGGGAGAATTTGGGTTCTGCCTGCCTCCACTGAAAAAAAGCCTCCGGCCCAAACCCTGTTCCAGTGGCGGCACATTGCAGGACCTGCGCTGCTGCGAAAAGGCTGCGTTGCTGCTGATTACTTCAATAAATCATCTCGACTAAATTCTTTCAAAGCGGATGCAAATGCAGTTTTATTGTGGGGGGGAGAGACCGTGGAAAAGGCAGCAAAGCTCAAATGAGGTCTTGAGCCCTGTTTACCCCCAGTTAAATTACACAGTCGGTTGTAGGGGGATAATTTTGTTTTATGAATGTGGAAGATTTTTATTCTTTCTCTTATTTGGAAAACAGAGACAAGTCTGGAAAACGTTTAGGGTCTCACATTGATCCTGTGGTTAATCAGGACATCCCCATGCAGGAAGTGCTGTTGTCGTAGACAGGAAGTGAAGCAGTGTATTTGCTGACAGAATAGGTGATGAGAGGGAGGATGTTGATGGATTTAGTTTCTTTTGCTTAAATTTCCTTCTCATCCCAAAATAGAATCCAGGCGGATACGGTACCGTCTGCACAAATTTTCTAATTAATATCTATGGTACAAGATGGAGTAGGTTTGGGGCTAGAGGTCAAAGGTTAGGGTCACAGACTTGTTTTTAATCACTCAGGATCAGGAGGGTTGCTCTGCTGTTAGACGGTGATTCTAAACTGCAATTTTATTGCATCTCTCTGAAATGAATCCCTTTATTCCTAACCCAGGATCAATTTTCATCATCTTCTATAAGCCTATTGTGGTTTATTGCTTTTCACTTATACATGTTTTATTGATAGATGTATAGAGCTATGTTAGACATTTGCAACTTTTAAGTTAGTTTTGTATTCTGTCTGTATTCTATCTTTATTGTATTCTATCTTCTACCTTTGTTCTTTCATAAATATGGATTTGAAGTTATCTAAACATCTAATATTTGAAAAGTTCATTTTTATAAAAAAAATTTATTGCACATTCCAAGTAATGTCAAACAAACTGCAATTGGGTAGTTTTGATTAAGTAATAATAACTTAAGTACAGTTAATTTACAAAATTAAAGCTCATTGAAAGTATGTTTTTTTTTTTTTACATATTAAAATTTAGTTTTATAGCAAAAGCAGATTACAACAACAGTCGTTTTTTTGGCAATCGCAGATAACTCTAAATTTCATGTTTTAGAGTTACAACAACACTCGTTAAATCTCCCCAGATGACAATGTAGATGCCTGACAAACTAAATTATTATTGTGATCATAGACTGTATGGATGTGATTACAGATTTTCCCGCGCCATTGTAACATGCTGATTTTAAAAGGTTCTGTGAACTTTTCAGCTTTTAATTTCCTTGTACATCCTGAAGAAGTTATCACAAGTTCATCAAAATTATCCATCTTCCATCCTCACTTTTAGTCAGCTTTGACGAAACTCCTCTTAGCTAGCGCGTCTTTTTTAAATGAAGGTAGCCTTGTCACCTGACCTGAATTCAGTGCGCTGATTTGCTAAAACAGACTTATTGTTCTTATTGTTCAGCTTCTGTTCAAAAATGACAAGGGCGCTTGTCAGCTTTTGCAATAAAATGTGACCTCGTGATGCCTTGGAAGTGGACAAAACATGCTTTTTTGAACCCTTAAGGGTTCAGCTATATGTGTAAAATAATGCCTGGCAATCAGCTCTTTTTTTGATCGTTTTTTGCAAATGAACTCTTCATATTGTACTCTAATATATTTTGCATGATGATTACAGATATCATTGTTAATGTTAATGATTAATGTGTGCAATTAATTTACCTTGACAGCATTTCTCTGTCAGTCCTTTTGTATAGGGAAAAAATCAGTGTAGATGATCTACAAACCCTTTAGTGTTATTTTGTGCATGGTTCAGTACAAGTTAAGTCAGTGGCATATGTGTTTAAAAAAACAAAAACAATGATAAAATAATTTTCCCATTGTCATGTCCATTATAATAATCAGTTGTCCATATGTGCATAAAATGGTAGTTTCACAACAAAAATGATGGTTTAGACAACTTTGCATCTTAAATTAGACACATTTTATAATATAAATAATGTGCAAAAAATTATAGCCTTAAAATATTAGTCTTTTTTGTATGGTACAATTATGCCACAAATTATGTGGATTAAGCTCAACTAGCATTGAACCCAGACCATTCCTTCAATACTTTCAACCAAAACAGAGAGAGCAGAGCAGGGGGCAAAAGAATACTAAATGTGGGTGAGAGGAAAGAGAAGGGATAAGTGTAAAACAACAGCTATCAAAGCATCCACTCCGTTTAGGAAATTGCCAGTGATAGGGCTTCAGATTATGTCCTGCATATTACATGAAGATCATCTTTGAGTGTCCTCATCTTGCCATTCAAGACATCCACGTAAAAGCCTTGTGTTTCACTCAACCTAATTCTCTTTGACAACCAAACACACACACACACAGCTTCACTGAACAAGATATAGCACCTGCTGTTGTGCTGGAGAATATCACTTAAAAAGGTTTCAGCTTTTTAATAAATAATGCCGCCTGCATTGAGACACCCCGACGAGGAATGGAAGCTGCTGCTCGGTTCATATAGTTGTGGATTTGATTGTAGATAAGCATGAAAATACATTCAAAAGTGTTCTGTTAAATGCTACTTTTATATAAGCATCAGAGGTGGTTTGGAAATGATCTCATTCATCTGCTTGACAGTGGCCTCCTGATAGCTGTGTGTCTGTCAGATATATATGGGATTCGGGCAGCCGTGTTTCCCTATATCACCCACTCAGACCTTGTGTCAGGTCATCTATTCTTTAAGACATTTATCTTCTGAATGCCTCACATGGTGGAAAGGCTGAGGTACTGAGGTTTCTTCAGGCTCTTTTGAGAAAGGCCTGCTTTGGTATTCTTTGTACTCATTCTAACAATGTGTTTTTTTTTATATCTTGTATTTAGACTATGAGCTACCTAAAAACTTCCTATCTTTTGTTTATCTTTTTACTTTGATCACTATGGTTTCACATCTGCTGTTCTGATATTGTTGATGGTTCTGACCAGGGAGTCTTTAATGTAGAGTTAACCTGTTAAACAGATGGGCACCTTCGTCAGTCAATACATACTGGAGACACTGACTTCCCCCGGAGCACTTGGCATTTCTTAACCTCTGACCTTTAGGAAGAGGATAGAGAGTGGCCAGTGGCTCAAGAGTTTAACCCCCTACAGTCACTGTGACTTTGGGATCAATACTCGCAGGGAGAGCAAAAGAAAGAGAAATCGATCGGTTGACTGTCCAGTGAAAACCTAAGCTGTGTCCGTTCACTCGATCTCTTCATCATTTCTCAACTGCGCACTCTCTGTGTCAAAATATACACCAGTTAATGAGACCTCATTCATGAAATGCAGATTTCTCTGTAAAATGTTTTTAATAGTTCTGATATGCTTCTTAATCTTGCGATGGCTGAAGTTTAACTAAGGGTGAATTATTGGCAACTGTAAGGATTCACTACTTTACTGATCTGATTATCTGATTATTATTTTAAATATACATTTTAAAAGTGAACGAATTGTATGATGCCCATTTTCAAGAGTAATTATGATAACAGACAAAATTTTCTTTGTCATTTGCACTTTTAAATCGCATTTGTGTCATGATTGGCTGATTATAGTGTTGTAATATCAGAGACTGGTATTCAAATTTGTTTATTTATACACCATTAGAAATTTGTTTGGCTCTTTTTCATGAATGAGGCCCAAGACTCCCATATTTACTGTAAAATATGTGGAAAAATGATCTCATTATGCTAATAAAAATATTAAATGTATATTAAGTCATTACGGTAATTCTATATGCTATTTGAAGAGGACACTGCAATTGGATATAAAATGAATTAAACAACAAATAAAAATGTGAATATTTTAAATCATGCGAGTTCCCTATGATTTACTCTTAAGATTTATATATACTCCATGATTTACACATTTGGCTAGCAACTAGTTTTCCCTTACTTAACAAAGTATATGTGACCCACTGTAAAACATCTTCAACAATTCCCATTCTTCTTTATGCATTTTTTTAAACACAATATAAATTGAGCTTTATAGGTCTATATATTAATTTTAATGACAGCATTTCAATATAGTATGAGGTATGTAACCATATGTGTTTTGGTGCACAGTGTGCTTGAATGGCCATTATCAATCACGTTATATAAGTCGCTTTGGACACAGTCCCTTTCTTAAAACAAAAGTAACACAACTAATATTCCATGAATTATTGTATCATTGCTTAGTTTTATCTTACTTACCTAAGAGCATTTAACCTGCACTTTAAAGGTTATTCAATGCATACTCAAAACTTTCCTTTTAAAAGGTAAGAGCTATTTGGGGACATTGCCAGTGCAGACCGTTTTGCCTCATGTAGTCTTCATTTTTTAACTTTGTAAGTTCCATAAACGTCGCAGAAGCGAAGAGGAATGTGGTTGAACCTGAGGTTGAGTCTTTCTACCTCCACATCTCACAGTCGGACTTAGACCCCGCTGAGAGGCATAACACATATGCAAGGTTCAAGCGCAGGCCCAGGCCACGTGTTGTCTTTCCCCCTCTCCATCTTTTTCCCTCCTCCACCCCAGACAACGACCCACGAGGGTCTCCGTGCTGGTGGATAACATTGCTCTCAGCATTCTTTGAACGCAGGGCTCCGCGGAGGCCCAGAGAAAACACACTAACACCAACTGGCACTTAATTCTGCCGGCGCCCTGCTGATGCGAGCTATGCGTTCGGAGAGGGGGCTCTTCCTGACAGGAAGTGAGAGGGAACGGCATGGGGAAAGCTTACGACTTGAGTGACTTTTAATTCACTCTCTGACTGTAATATTGTTGGCTGGGAAAGAGGCATATTGAGGCAAATTGTTTTGTTTTTTTAATGGTGCCAATGGATGAATAGTCCAAAAGTGTTAACTTTTTTCTTTAACTGTTGAAGACCCTGAGGTCTGGTATGCCTCATTCAGAAATCTCTCTCTGTCACTATTTACATATGTGGATATGTGTATTTACAAATCAATATCATATTATCACTGTATGCATTCTCACCATGTGTCGAACTTATAATAATCGTTGTTTCTTTAGCCCAGAAAGGAAAACAACAAGATTTATGTATGCTATTATCATTCCTGTCAAGTTAGATTATTTCAGTCATCACCCACCTCCAAAACCTTCAATAAAGAGAGAGGGGAAAAAAAAAACCCACACTTTTTTTGTTTGAAATAAATGAGCGGTTTTTGAAAATCTTTTGACACCTCTAAGCCCAGCTCATCGTAAGGAAGCTTCTAATCACATCAGTGTATTTAACCGCAATTCTCTGTGGTCGTTAAGTGTAGTCAGAGTAAATATTTGCTCCCCTTGTAAAGTCTGCTTGTGCGGAGTGTCCTCACAGAAACACAGGCCACTGGCCGTACGGGATTGTGTGTTTGCTTTAGAAGAGATAACATCTGAGAACACGCACAGGACTTGTAGAGCGTTCGGCTTGTCACATCAGTAAATTAAGCTGTCTGGACCTGCTGTCAGATGGCATTTTGATATTACGATGAGTTGATTGAAGTGGACCTGAAGTTTTAACACCTCAACATGGAACCATCTTGAAATGCAATATTAAAATAATTAACATTTTAAATAATAAAAAAAATATAAAAATAAAAACTAAGAATATAAGGTTAAATCAGTTGGTGTCTTTTAGATATTATAAAACACTTTTGTATTGTTTGGAGAAAGTCTTGGTGATCTGTACACATTTCTAATGGCTGTATCTTGATTTTTTTTTTTTTTTTTGTTACTGTTTGTTATATTTATTTGTAAATTTGGGCCTCCTATCTTGGCCAGGACTCCTACAAAAGAAATTTTAATCTCTGTGAGTTTTGTTTTTCTGGTTAAATAAAGGTTAAATAAATAAAATTCAAGTCCAATAGACAGAGTAAAAAAAATAGAGCTCAGACAGAGCTATATACAGGTACAAAGCCTTATATCTACATAGAAAAATCTTAAAATACACACAAAACCTGATGCGGTGTCTTACTCAAGCCTTAGAGTTAAACATGCTGTTCAAAAAGTTTATTCAGTGTTTTTTTAAACCACAGCAAGTAGAGCATTGCAATAATAGATACTTTATTGAAACATATTTTATTGTTTTTTTGTTTGGAATGTTAAGTATTTTTTTATGTGGAAATACTTCACTGAAGGTTTTTCCTGTAAGTAGTACTAGGCTGACATTTTAAATGTAGAATCTTTTTCCGTCGATCAAAGCCCTACAGTAGCCACTTTTCCGCCATAAATCGCCTTGTGCTTTGCGGACAAGCCGTAACGTAAACTTCTCCTGCTCGCTATGATCTGAAACAGCGCTCTTCCATGTGACGGATAATTTTTTTGTTTCATCTGAGCTTCAATCCCCCTGCCTGCAGAAAACAAACAAATACTTGTGATTATAACTGATGAGTTGGAAACTAGAGAGCGACTTGTTTATTTTCAATGAATGAAGCCAAACGCTGTGCACATTTCCTTGGTCTTGCCCTTGTGGATGAAGCAAAATTTTGCATTGTAGGTCTGCGTTGTTTCAGTTGTGTTTTAGTTTGAGGGTAATTGCGTTCTCTTAATCAGCAATGATTAGGAATGCAGCGCCACAGTAATTATCATAGCAAAACTAAACAAAAGTATGGCTCATTGGATGACTTCTTTAAGGAAACATGTACAACATGTAAATGTTTTTTAACGTAAAACATGATGTTTGCGTGTCTCAGAAGGAAAGGTATTTTTTGTTTTTTATTTAAAAAAAAAAATCAGTAAATCAAAGAACTCATTTAAAGCATAGTGGCAGGGAAGGGAGGGGAGAATGTTCTATTTATATGGGCGTTTTGTTTAAGAATGTGCTCAGAATGTTAGTCTCAAACAAACACAGTGCAGATGCAACCAAGTCCTTTCCATCATGTAGACTCAGAGCTTTTCATCACTCAAAAACAATTACAGTATGACATAGCATAATTGCTAATGGTGCAGCATTATTTCTTTGTATTTTGTTTTTTAACATTAAAACATATTGGGAATTTATTCATGTTCAGGGAGACATTAATTTGTACGTATTTTATTTTATTTGATAGAACTGACTGTTCGTGTTTTGATTTTCCCCATAATTTATCTTCTTTACCTGTATTTCTGGTTTAAAAAGAAATATTATTATTACGTTATTAATGTTATAATTATAATAATTAATCTGTAAAATTGAAAGGTTTTTTCCTTCTTGATTAAAAACCAAGTGAGAATTGGCTATGAATAAATGAATGTTATCTTTCTATAGAACAAGAAAAAAATACAGTTATATTAAAGATGATTTTTCTGGAAGCTATTGCTTCTGTTTTTATACAGAAATAGATTAATCTTGTTTCAAGAATGTTTAAATCATTTTTACAAGAAAACAAGATGATGTTATTCATTAAATAACATTTTTTGCAGCATGTTAGATATTTGCACGTCCAGAATCAGTGCACACAAGATTGAGCTCTCAATAAAAGAAAAACTGACAGATTTGGCCTTGAGGAATTGTTCCCTTTGGTGTTTTATTGAGACTTGAAGGAAATGGCTCAATTATAAATGTCCTTTATAAAGAGTGTAAGACTGGTTTGGTTATCATTGTGAGTTTATCTTTACGATACAAACTTTCCCAGGCGCTGTTTGTATGGCTGATAAAAGTCATGTGCCATCTTAGGAAACAATCCCGGTCTTGATGACATGAATGGATCAGCGTGAGTAGTTGCTGTAACGACAGGACTGGGGCAGAGGTGGCTTGGTTGTAGAAGCACCTCTCTGAGGTCAGGGTCAGAGTTGAAAGGTCACAAATGGCTGCCTGTATCCTCTCATCAGGTCAGAATGGAAACAGTATTGGATACCATAAAACCGTATCAGAGTCCTATCAGAATGACTGGTTGAAATCCAATAACCATCAGCCTTGTCCTCAACACACAGCACTGATCGTTAAGACTTTTTGATTGGGGTCATTGCTTCCTTTAATTAAAGAATAATGCCTTTCCCTCACCCATCGGACTTTCATTCATCTTTGTAGCGAAAATGTATTTGTGTGTTTGGGTGATGACAGCTTCGGATATGTTTACTCCTACAAAGGATCCTAGTATATGTGCAGTTTTTCTCAACAACATTGTCTATAGAACATCAGGCAGTTAAATGTAAAAAAAAAAAAAAAAAACTTCATCTGTCCTGTCCCAAATTTTTTTAACATCTCCCTTCACCTTTCTTATAGCACCATATTCATCAACCCTGTGTATAACGCACAATCAATTCTTACATGAATGATTGATATTAGTTTTTCCAATATTTAATGCATTTAATGCTGAAATTGGCCACCTCACTCACAACTGCTGCTTCTGTCCCTTTTTTTGTTCTTGTTAAGATCTGTTTATTTAGATGCAGAATGTCTTTATGACCACATCAAAGAGGAAACTTTTCAGATGTGCACTTCAAGTTCATCTCAGCATCAGGCGCTAGTCAAACAAGGGTGGAAACAGTACCGGTGATGAGGGAGCTTCAGTAGAATAACAGCAAACTGCGGATGAGATGTTTTCAGGCCACAATTAAAGGGTTACTTCACCCCAAAAGGAAAATTGTGTCATTAATTACTTACCTCCATATCGTTTTAAACCCCGTAAAAGCTTAGTTCATCGTCGGAACACAATTTAAGATATTTTGGATGAAAACCAGGACGCTTGTGACTGTCCCGTTGACTGCTAAGTAAATAACACTGTCAAGACCCAGAAAAGTGTGAAAGACATTATAAAAATAGTATCTGCCATCAGTGGTTCAGTCTGAATGTAAAGCAAAGAGAATACTTTTTGTATGCAAGGAAAATAAAAATTAGGACTTTTCAACAATTCGACTCCTCTGGGTCTCAAACGCATCAACGTAGCGTCATTTTGTAGAGTATCAACTGCACGCAAGCTGTGTGCGCTGTTTTGTGTCAGCTGCAAGACAACGATACATTTTCTAAATGTATTTACACTTTGATTTGAATGAAAACAGTTTATCCGTTTGGTGTGACTGACACAGAACAGCGTGCAAAGTGCGTTCAGTGGATACTCTCCAAAATGGCGCTCTGTGACGTTGAGAGATACAGAGGAGACAAATTGTTGAATAAAGTCGTAATTGTTATTTTCTTTGCATACAAAGATTTTCTTGTTGCTTAATAACATTTAGACTGAACCACTGATGGCAGATGGACTATTTTGGCAGTGTCTTTCATACTTTTCTGGACCTTTACAGTGTAATCACTTGGCAGTCAATGAGACAGTCACAAGCCTCCTGGTTTTCATACAGAATATTATATTATAATATAAAAATTGTGTTCTGAAGAAAAACAAAGCTTTTATGGGTTTGGAACGACATGGGGGTAAATGATTAATGACAAAATTATTGGGTGGAGTAATCCTTTAAGTAAAAACTAATTTTCCTGTCAGCCATTATACTGTGCTCGTAGCTTGTGCTCTTTTGTTGCACCCACAAATGCGTGTAGGCTGTATCATTTTATACTGAAGAGAATGAAACTACGAGGATACATGTCAGATCCGTGTCATCAGCGGCAGCAGCAGCTCTTGAAGTAGTAGCAGTCTAATAACCCAGGTGCTGTAATGTCTGTTAATCAAAGAACTAAAAAAAGAGGAAATTAATAACTTTTGTAGGTTTAAGGATTCGTCTATGCTATTTAAATGTTTAATGTAGAATTGAATGCTTGGTCACTTCTTGATAAATTCAATTTCTGCATATTTTCTACTTGTTGAAGGGCATTTATTATAATGGGAAAATAATTTTAAGGCTGTTTAAATTAGAAGTGTTTTTTTTTTTTTTTTTTTTAAAGTCTAATACATTTAGAATTGATAGCTCTCAATTATACAGTAATGTTGAGTGGCTATAGTCAGTGGTTAAAAGAACAATTTCCTAGAGACATCAGTAGTATTGGTAGCAGTGATACTTGCCTTCAGTCTTATATATATATATATATATATATATATATATATATATATACAGAGCCCTCCACTATTATTGGCACCCTTTGTAAATCTGAGCAAAGGTGGTTGTGAAAATAAAT